>OMLI01031619.1:7694-18246 GCA_900302605.1 Rondeletia loricata | reverse complement strand
AGTCTTCTGGGTTGACGGTATCAGGGGTCAGGGGTCGGGGAGGTTGTGGGTCCAGGGAGATGGAGGGACCAGAGGGGACTGAGGAAGCCAGAGAGGAGGCACTCACGGCAGGCTTCTGTTGAGGGGACGTGGGGTCGGTGATCCAAGAGGGTCGATACAAGGCTACAATGAGAGAGAGAGAGCAAGGAGAGGAGACTTTGTGCCTAACTATGGTTTGAGACCTAAGTATATACTGGTATGGTCATGGTAAACACACACACACACACACACACACATACACACACACACACACACACACCAAGGAAAACACACAAAGACAAACAAAACACACACCCAACACTGTATAAAGCAGGATTGGAGTGACGGATTGGAGTTTTAGTTATAGCCTACAAACATTTCTCAGAGGCAGATCTGCTCTGGAGGCAGAAATAATCTAATTGGTTGAGTTACACCTCAGTGGGCGGAGCCAAAGAACCACAGTTATTCTGGGTAAGTAATGTTAGACTGAAGTCCAGTGAAAAAGACAAGAGGTAAGAGAGGAGGAAGCTAATATTATGAAGCCTAGCACTCTTGCTTGTGACTGAAAAAGCCATACCGTTATCTAAGTTAGCTACAGGCTAGTTAGCCTAGCTGAACCTTCCAAGTTCAAACTAGCCATATTAGCCTGTAGCTATCTAGGTAAGCTAGTTAGCTAGCTGCTGACCTTCCAAGATCATGAACGCCATGGTCATGAATGAATGAAAAAATAAGTAATTGCCATTTATATTTTTAATTTATATTTTGACCAGAGTTCCTTCTTTGCCATTCAAGGTTGCCAGTTAGCTAACTTGCAATCCGATTCTGCCTCCAGAGCAGTTCTGCCTAAAACTATAACTCCAATCTGTGTTGGGGTCCACTCACTTTCACTTCAATCAATAAAAAATGTAGAGTGGAACTGCTACACATTGGTTAATGATACAGCATACGTACATTGTCAATTATTTAACCAAGATTTAGAAAAATAATCTGTTTCCTGAATCGATATTGAGCACTGAACCCTGGTAAAACAAGTTTGGCTGCAGATGAGACCAGCAGGTGGTCTGACTGATGTTGCTGTTACCTGTGAAAAGAGCTAAGGAGGCTCTAACTCTCAGCTCTGGGGAGGGTACGAGGAACGGCACTGTGGCAGAAGGCTACTGACGATCTGCAAGAGACTGACACTGTTAGATGGATACACAGCACACAGATACACCCTGTAAACAACACTACAACAGCACAAATCATAAATACTTACCCGAACATCAACAAGGTTAATGGATTTGGTATTTTGAAGAGTCATCTTGTGTCTCACAAGTATAAGGAGAGAGGCGATGAATACCACCCAATCACAAAATACAACGACACACAAAATACTGTTAATTTATACATGATATTTACAGTATATATGAATATTAACATAACACTGTACAGATTAAGCTTTAAAATACTCAGTATGTACACGTGCATATAAAGTGCTCAAAAAGCAAACAGGCATCTGACGCATTCAGTGGTATGACATTTAACAGTCTGCCCCGGATGGATGTTTGAACAGCATTAGCACAGAGTTGTTGTTTGTGTTTACAGTTTGCTAGGGGTGGAAACTACCAGAGAGCTCCCAATATGATCAATGAAACTTGGGCCACGATACGATAAAATTGTGATTCTTAATATTCCGTGATACGTTAAGTATTGCAATGTGATACTGTAAAACATTTCTCGGAGGCAGAGCTGCTTAGGAGGCAGAAATAATCTCATTGGTTGAGTTAAACGTCAGTGGGCGGAGCCAAAGAACCATCGTTTTTCTGGCTAACATTAGACTGAAGTCCAGTGAAAAAGAGAAGAGGTAGCTAAGTATTATGAAGCCTAGCACTCTTGCTTCTAACTGAAAAAATGCAATCAAGCCATACAAAGTTATCTAAAATAGGTTAGCTAGTTAGCCTAGCTGGCCTTTTTTAAAGTTCAAACTAGCCAAACTAGCCTATAGCTATTTAAATAAGCTAGTTAGCTAGCCTGCTGACCTTCCAAGATCACGAATGCCATGGTCATGAATTAATGAAAAAATAAGTAATTGCCATTAATGTTTTATTTATATTTTGACCAGAGTTCAGTTTTTGCCATTCAAGTTTGCCAGTTAGCTAACGCTCTGAAAAAACTGTGGTTCTTTGGCTCCGCCCACTGAGGTTTAACTCAACCAATAAGATTATTTCTGCCTCCAGAGCAACTCTGCCACTGAGAAATGTTTGAATGAAACGTTTGTATGATGTTTGTATGATGTCTGTATAACGAAATGTTTGTTTCATTTGACCACAGTATTAAGCTGAAATATTATTATGGCAATTGAATGTCAAAATGATTTACTTATGAGTAAAAAGCCATTAATCAATTTCTAGTTGAAATCCAAGGCCTTTCAGAACACTCAAACACCCAATGACTATTTTCTTCTATTTTCAAGAACATCATCATTGAAACATCTTATGACAACATTCATTAAAAGCCTTGAAATGGATGCCAACATAGCAATACAATATTATAGGGAAAAGTACCTCAATATCTGACTGTATCAATACTTTTCATAATGTAATATGTTTCCCTACCCCTAGTTTACATAGATTTAATTTGTAGAGGTGATATAGCCACATGTATCATGGTCATTTAGACTGATACCCCAGAGATGGCCACCATTGCTAGTACACCAATAACGGCTGCCAGGCCAGCCTACCCGTTGACTTCAACACATGTGCCTGTTCTATGAAATTTATTTCTGTGGGTTCCTATCCAAGAGGAAGCCCACACGGATGATCCTGAAACAATGAGCAGCAGAAAATGAAACTGCTCTACTGATATTTCAAGGGAAATCTTAGGTGTATTGTGGGGCAGAAAACAACATTTGACAGACTTGAGGTCCTCTTTCATTGGATGAATTTTAATCTGATGGACATTTAGCATAATTAGACAATATGGTATGTTGGACAGAGAATGGGGTGATATTTTCAGTGTGTGTGTGTGTGTGTGTGTGTGTCTTTAGACGGAGTGGGGTATCACAGAGAGGAGATCACACTGGTTTCCTTCCTTTAGCTCAGCCAAAATGCAAGTTTCACCCACCAGAGATATCTAATATTGCCATTTCTTTCACCTCTAACACAAATATAATTTTGCCTGAACTAATAAAACATTGGATATCCTGTCGAGCGGAACATGAAGGGAAAAATAACAGGTCAAAGCTAAAATCAGTAAAAATCAGTTTGTCTCAGTGATAGGACCTCTGACTAGCTGACGGATGACAGCACTAAATAACGTGCACAGAGAGGATGACTACTTAGATTAATCGATAGAAAATATAGCAAACTAATATCAAATGTCCTTCTTAACACAGCATTGACCCAACAACCTCCAATTCCAATCAGCTGAGCTGTGTTTTAAATGATCATTAAGGGAACAATGTTCTCCAAGCACTGTGAAGGGCCAATTACCAACTGAAACGTGTGCAAATCTGGCATTGAGTGAATTCACCCAGTGTCAATTGTCTGATTCAGATCACACATCGAGGTCACGCTTCGAACAAATGGATCACCTCTGGTGTTGACTGTGAATGCAGTACAGGCCAGGGAGGGACACCATGTGAATGACCATCCAGTCCATCATTGACTGCATGTAAAACATTTGGGGTCATATTTCTTTCAGGATGTGCCAATAAGAAATCATTAATCCAGGCAGTATAAAGAGGACTCTTGTTTGTCAAATGCCTTTTGCTCCATTCTGCATATTAAGCCAAAATGTATTAAATGAGTATAAGAATATTGGCTACTGGGGAGTTAAGACACGGAGGCCTTAGGCAGAGGAAATAAAGGGAGGGCTAGGAACAAGATGTGGGCCAATGTTGGCAAAGCCAACTTTCAAAGGAGCCAATCAGAAATCTGGAAAATAAAGATGCCTGTCAAATGTGTTTTGCCCCATGTTACATATAGAAAAGCATTTGTGTTGTAGGCAAGAGGGTGTGGCCTTCTACAGTATAAGACAAGAGTCAAACAGTCTCCATTGATGGGTAAGGAAGGAGAGAAGGCGAGCGGTCATTAAAGGTTCCAATGATGGAAAAGGAAAGAAAGTGGACATTGGAGGAATGGAGGAGGGGGAGGGGGCCAGTATTTGGCAAACGCCTGTCTCCTGGACAGCACCCAGACAGTGTGGCAGGCCTGCCATCCTCAAGTACTGTCCATCAACAGTAATAGGTATTATCTGGCAACGCAGAGTCATTATCCACCCCACTGAAAGCAATCCGGGCCACAAAACAAAGACAAAAACCAAGATCAAAACTGGAGGTGCAGGTGTGGAAAAGGAAAATAAGGGAAAGCCATTCAAAAAAGTTTTTTTGTACAGACAAGACAATAGTGATCAGCCACAGCAGGCATTGTTATTACACTGTGCAAGTATCGTAGGTACTGTAAGGCACACACATACACAGGGAATACGGTATCGTGTGTGCAGGACTGGTAGGATCTCAGCTGTTAAGTCGGCCTACAGTTGATGTACACTTGAACTAACCCCTTAGCCTAACATGGGAGATCTATTCTCTCTTTCAAAACACTGTCATGATGCTAGTAGTCATTCTGATTTGGTTGATAACTCATTCCAGGTTGAATGAGGTGTGTCACATTCCCTGAGTTTGGTGCAGTGCCATGATCGAGCCTTCAGATAATCTGAATATATTCATTCAATGTTGCCGAACCTCTGCAGATGCCCTCAGAGGCACAAGAGGGTGCTACAGTATTAGTGTACCAGTATAACTCTAAAGTCAGACACCATGGTGAGTCAAAATAGTCTTAAGTAGCTTCCTGTCCTCCTGAATGTTGGGATACTGAGTCAGCCTAGTTGCTTGGACTACAGCCTGATATAGGGCAAAATATCCAATTCATCATCATTTAATCTTGAATTCTGTCTAGTCAAATGACATTATGTCAATGATTTGCCTAATTTCAAGATATTGCCACTCATCTCACCCCATTGTCAGATTGTTTTAACTTGTTTTGAGAAAAAATATCATTTTAAAACTCATTATAAGATCAAATCAGCCAGTAATATCAGTGAACCTATGTATTGGTCATCCTCTAGTTTGGGATTTGGATCAAGTAATAATAACAGTGAGAGTTGGCAGTCTCGTTTTGGGTCAAAATATTTTATACAAATTAGCAACGAATCAGAAATATGCCAATTTGTGCTGGGTTCAGATCATTTGTTTATCTCCATATTAAGTTGTGTGGGAATTGGATTGGCTGTCAACTGGGTCAGGGTGGTGCAGGTCCAAAAGAGGCAAGCTACAAACCACTATGAGATTCATACTCTCCTTCAAAAACGAGATATATTTCTTATTTGAACCACATAGCAGCGTCCCTAGAGCTGGCAGGGATTCAGTGTCTTGCTCAAGGACACAAGTTTGCTGTCACGGGGGCTTGAACTTGGGTCCTCCAGTTGAAGAACAGCCTCCCTACTCACTACGCTACCCTGCTGCATCTGGGTAAATATAGTGTCTATAGGCAATATGATGGAGGAATTTGGCCTGTTGAGGATTTCATTTCAATAGTTAATCTACTTCAGGTAGGTGCAGATAAGGACACAAAATGAGGAGAGAGCGACTTCAGACTATTGAGACACGCCCCAGAGCTAAGTCATATTGCTTACCTTTGCTATGACTAGGCTGCGGGGATACTACTGATCCTAAACTGGTCATGTGCCATGTTTGAGTGCTCTCAACCTCCCTTCCTCCCTTTCTTGACCTAATCACGGATCAAACATCATTCTCTTCCAGCACCGGTTCATACTGCATCAGATCAGCAATTTCTCAAATTGAAGGGGAAGGAGGTCTGCAGTATAAGAGCATCCAAACGTGAACATGCATAGCTGAGTATATGGCTATATTAAAGTGAACCACTGGGTAGTGCTAGAGATGGACCAAATGCTAAAGGCTGAGGTGAACCTGGACAGGGACTGAGAAGACTAGTGCACCGACGGATTATTTTGCTGGAAATAGCAATCATGTATCGGACCCCCATGACATAAAATATACATGCCAATGACTAGTCCTTCATTCCTCGTCCACAGCGGTCACATCACACAAGCTCAGTGTGTTCAAGATCAATAGTGAGAAAAATCAGAACTGAAACATTTGCTGAGCATCCACTGTAATAAGTACCTCATCCACAACTGGGAATACTTGCGCTGAATGACATTTGGTTTACAGTGCTGTGTATTGTAATTATTACCATTTAAAACAGAGTGAATATTACGCTAAATATAAAGTATTTCATGTGTTGCGGCCCTCATTCAAACGTGTGAAATCAAAGTATCCACCAAACGTCCAGTTAAATGTCTGAATGTCTCTCTGTGTTTTGATCACTTCATGCATGTGTGGTGTGGACCTGAAGGACAAAACGAAAAGCTAAAAACCCTCGTTAAAAAGTCTCTATTAATGTCCTGTGGACCAATCAGCAGTCTCAGAATAAAAGGAAGGCGGGGCCACTTGTGCTCCTTGTGTCAAATCCCTGAGCAAAGTCAGTGAACATTCAAAACCCATTGGCCGAGGCTTAGGCACAGGAAACGGGAAACAGGAAACCACTCTGTCCTCCTCTCTGTGAGCCCCACTCTCTCCGCCTACCCGGTGACAGAAAGAGAGGGATGATGGGAGCTGCAGTTTTAGTATCAGTAAGGAGCCTGATGGAAATGCCTTCAAGTTAGTTAAAAGGCTTATAGGAAATGACGTTTTGGGGGTCAGTGACGGGGCCGGTGGGAACTGTGGTATCTGGGGTACAGCGGGCTGTATTGGCTGGAGTGGCTGTAGGCGGTGGAGGTGCTATAAGAGCTAGAGGGGGTATAGGCAGGAGAGGGGCTATAGTAGGCGGAGGAATAGCTGTAAGAGGAAGAGGGGGAGTGAGAGGAGGAGTAAGGGGAGGAGGAGGAAGGAGTATAGAGGGCAGAGGAGCGCGTCAGGCTGGAGAGGGGCCGCGTTCGGGGTGAGGAGCTCCACGTGGAGCGTCTGGGCCCCAGAATAGGTGAACGGTAGGGGGAGGAGGGGGCCGAGCCTGGCTGGGTGGGCCTGGTGTTGGTGGTGGAAGAGGGAGACGGATGTGAGTCTGGGGCGTAGTGCCTGGAGAGGCCTGAGCTACGGGGCAGAGCGGGGGAGATGTTGACACTGAAACTCTGGGAGTCGACCACGAACGTCCGGACGCCCAGGGTCCACTGGGAGTGAGCCAGCCTCAGAGGGGTGGAGGGCGGGGTCCAGGCCAAGGGAGAGGAGGGGGCCTCCAGAGACGGGGGGCTCCCTGGGACAGAGGGGCCCACCGATAGGGCGACTGATGACGGACTGAAAGGGGTTCTGTGGGACGTAGGGGAGGTGAGAACTGAGGCCAGAGCTGCAGTGGCTGCAGTGACCGAGGACAGGCTAAGGGGCGTGGCAGAGGGATCATCAGGAACGTCCAAGGTGGGACTAGTGAGGCTGGAGGGGGGGAGGCTACCGGGGGCCAAAGCCGAAGTGGAGCCTTGGGCTAGGGTGGAGGCCGAAGCTGAGGCCGATGCTAGGTGACTTACTTTGGGGGTGCTGGTCTTCACGCGGGTCACCCTGCCCCTGCGGGTGCGGTGGGACTGCTCTTGATCGAAGGCCAAGTCCTCCAGGCGCTGGGTGAGGGCCAGTTTCTGCTGGATGGCCATTCGCAGGAGAGAGTTCAGCGTCTTCTTCTCATCCTCGGCCGCAGCCAGCTGCCTCTGCATCTCATCCAGCTGGGTCATATACTCGTCACACCTAAAGAGAGGGAAGTTTGAATAGGTGGTTGAGAGAGAAAGAATATGAAAGAGGGTTGGGAAGGGACAGATACAAATGAACAATCGACCAAGAACAAGGCAAAAAGCAGGATAGAGAAAGTGACAAGTGAACGTGAGAAAGATTGTTGGATTGAGACAAAACATAGCTGCAACACACTGACACATTGACAAATGAAGGAACTGACTCTTGTTTGGTAACTCTTGTGTCTCGTCTCTAACCTGGTGGCGAACATGGCTCGCAGGGAAGAGAAGGTGGCGGCGTCCTCCTTTAGGGCCTTCAGCTCGTTCCTCAGCTTCATCATGGTGTCGGTCACCATGGACTTCTCGGCCTCATACTTACCCTTCAGGTTGGCCAGGGCCCCCTCTGCTGTCTAGGCGAACACACACACACACACACACACACACGCGCGCACAATAAAATTGACATAGACCAGTCAATTAACTGGCAGTGATATTTAATACTCAGAAAAACAAGTTGCTTGTAATGTTGGTGAGCTAGGAATTGAAGCTTATTCTACTGCTGCACTCACTGTAAGTTGCTCTCGGTAAGAGTATCAGCTAAATTCCTAAAATGTAAATGTAAAAACTCAATAGGATTCGTTCAATAAGGCACTCTATTCTTTAAGTGAACCAGAACATTGCTTGTAATTCAATGTGCTACTGTGCCTGGATATCAGTTTGTAAAACCTTACAGGAATGTCTCTTTGCCATTGATCCAACATCCACTGTGAAGCGTTGAACCACATAGAGGAAAAACAGTAAAGCTAGTCAAGTGAGAAGAGAACGACATGGGCATGGCTCAGCATTTTTCTTGAGAGGAGCTACTGAACCACTGAAGTTTCAAATGATCTATGAATAAGTCTGAGTTTACTACTGCTGAAACTATCCAGAAAACTATCAAACCTTTTATATTCATAATTTGACAGAATTGAGCTCCCTTGTCTAGAATACGTGAAACCCTAGTATAATTACAGTCCTATACTGTGTTTGGTAACAGTGGAAGTGGCATTTGGAGTAGGAAAAAATACATAATTTCTTTAAAAGTGAGGCCGGAAATTATAAACACCCAGACATGTTCTATAAACGATCTGAATTAAACAGTTACATGGGACATAAAGACTATACTGTATAAAACTGCATCACTTCCATCGAACGTTTGCCACACCCAAAGCGCTTACTAGCTCTACCCAGGATCTGTCAGTACCATCTACAGGAAGTGACTCATAAAACCTGTGCTGGCTGAGTCACAGTGGCATCATATTCGTCATTTTATACAGTTTGTGGATGGCAACCAGCTCGACCAACAGTGAGGCCTTGAGATAGACAGTCAATGTACAGTATTATAGCTAGTCAATCCAAATCATTTGGAGTGTCAGAGTTATGCATCATCCAAAAGTAGACAACCTCTGCTATATATGAGTGTTACACAACTGTGTCAAACGGGGCAGGGATGGAGTATCTATCTATCTATCTGTCTGTCTGTCTGTCTGTCTGTCTGTCTGTCTGTCTGTCTGTCTGTCTGTCTGTCTATAGCTGTGTGACACCATCTCATGGGTCCTTACCTCCCAAAGAGACTGAACAATCATTAGAAAGACACTCAAACTTACGGTCTTAAGTTAATAACATTTGACTGCATCACTCATCTGAAAGCGTACTTGTCCTCCTCACCTGTTTGTTAGCCTTGAGGACCAGCCTGAGGGTGGCTATCTGTTCTCTCTTGGTGCTGAGCAGAGACTTGAGCTTCAGGATCTCCTCCATGCAGCTCTCCTTATCCTTGTCCAGCAGAGGAGCCAGTTCCCTGGCTGCAGCTCTCTGTCTGGACAACTGGAGAGACCTGTCCACTGCCCGCTGGAGGTGCTTCACCTGTGGGAAGCGAGCAGAGAGGGAGGGGAGAGGAGGTGAGGAGGAGGAGGAGGCAAGAGGACGGCGGGGGAGGCGGGTATATGAGGCCCAATGGAGGTGCTTCACCTGGGGAGAGAGGATGAGAGGAGGAGGATACAAGAAGAGACTGCATGGTCTACTTCCCTCTGAAGGTGCTTCAGAGGAGAGGAGAGAGGAGAAAGGGATAAAGAGAAGAAGTAAGGGATGAAGGAGAAAGAGGACAGAGGGATTATGACGTGAAGGAGAAAACCAAACGGAGAGAGTGATCTCCTGCCCGCGGGATGGGCTTCATCTGTGGAGGGAGGGAAGAGAAGAGAGGAGAGATGAAACTATACAGGCCTAAGTTTTCCACATCTTTGGGGAGAGGAGAGAGCAAGAAGGAGAGGAGAGAGAAGAGAGAGGGTGAAGGAGAAGGCAGCAAGAAAAACAGTTCACTGGCGCTTGCTGATGGTTATTCACCTGGGAAGAGAGGAGAGAAAGTGGAGGGAAACGAGTAAGAGAGGAGAAAGGAGGAAGGAAGTGGAGAGATGAATTCCTCTGCAGCTGCCATTGAAATGGCCGGGAACTCACTCTTTAATACTAAAATGGCAATCCACAAGCAAACATGTACACATGCACACAGTGTCCTACCTGGTCTCTGATGATGGCGTTGAGGTTGTAGATGTTCATGGGTTCCCTGCGCAGCTCGCCAGCTGGCTCCAGGGCGGGCGACGACGATGACGACGACGATGAAGAGGCACTGATGCTGGACGAGCTGGTCGGAGGGGTGTGGGGTCCCGGGCTCTGCTGGGACGGGACCTGTAGACCCTCCCTGGCTCCCTCCTTCCCCTCTCCTCCCCCCTCCCCA
>OMLI01031610.1:0-16122 GCA_900302605.1 Rondeletia loricata | reverse complement strand
GATGTCACGATGTGATGATGTCACTACGCCCAAATAAGGTAATAGCATCACGCCCAAATAAGGTAATGTCGATGTGATGATGTCACTACGCCCAAATAAGGTAATAGCATCACACCCAAATAAGGTAATAGCATCAGTCACTCAGTCACGGACATTTGGGGTTCTAGGGCTAGACTCATCGTCCAGCCAAAAAGGAAAAAGTATCACTTTAGGCAGAATCACGAACAGACAACAGAAGCTATGTCTTGTTAACCTGACTCTGCCGGATGGTTTGTTTTCAGAGTCCGGTTAATTTCTTGTATGAAAATTCGGAAAATTCAGCGAGTTGGATCCAAATGTTATTTTACACGCCAGAGTGGCTTAGTAGCCTCGAAAATTTACCGGCCAAAGAGGAAATCTACACGCCATTGGCGCTTGGCGGGTGTTAATTTTGTTCCCTGGGCATCAAGTAGCCTAACAAGTCACCATAACGCTCAAATTGATGTTGCACCATCATGATGTCTAGCAATGAATAATTAGTCATATTGATAAGTGCTCCATAAATGTGCACTCTTAGGTTACAAAGATAATTCCTACTACATTGTATTCAGCCAAGTGTTGGCTGAACAGAGACAGAATATAAGTTTTCCTGGATTTATAGGGAACGTAACTGAATGTCAGGTTTAAAATTATATTTCTATGCCCTTGGATACATTGGTCTGTATTTGTCACTACTGTCTCCCAAAGGCAGAAATGATAAAGGTTTGTCCTGCCCCCTAAACTGTAATGTCACCCAGATGTAAAGAAAATGAATTGAATGAGATGGACAAGCTCACTGAATCTATACAGGATGGCTGGGATCAGGATACGTTTTCTAAAGAAGAACCAACAGCAATATTTTAATATAAAACTAATTTGTATGTAATAAGTGCACCCTAGTAATTGTGGACTGTCTTTCAACTGGAAGGCCTGGGTTCAAACCCCCATGACAACAGACATCCACCGTGCCTAAGTGTCTTTGAGCAACACGCTGAATCCCTACCAACTCCAGAGGCACTGCTCGATAGCTGACCTTGCATTTTGACCTCCATGTGGAGGGGGGTGCAAGTGAAAAAATAATTTGTCCTTTGGGGGAATCAATAGAGTATCACAAAAAGCAGCTCTTTCCCCACATATATGACAACAAAAACTGTCCCAGCTCTTGGGTTGAGACCATCTATGTCCTGGGCCATAAGAATAGCATATGTGAATCGTAACCAAATTACCATAATAATCCTGAAGAAGATTGGCTCCAATGATTGTGTTGCCACTAGAGGTCTCAATGGGCCTGTAAATTTGACCAGGTCCGAATTGGCCGGGTAATAACAGACCTGAGCCTAACACTAATCATCTCTGTAACATTCTTCCCCTCCAAAATGTTCCAATGTTCAGAAGCAGTCACACACATTGCTCCAGTGTAGCTGAGAGCAGAGGATTGATAGAAGACTGCATGTTCGTTTAAATGAAGAGACTAAATATAATGTTATAAATTTTAATTATCAATTAAATGTGCCAGGGTTCGTTGACACATCTGTGGTTAAAACAGTTACACTGATCTGGATATGAATTATATTTCACTACAACTGTTGGCTACTATAACTTTTCCATTGCTGAAATACAATTTTCATTAAGGTTGAAGTCCCCCCTACCACTGTCACCACCTATCATTGAGTGAAGCAGTCATTTTCTGATGGCTTTCCCTTGTAATAATTAACTCATTCCTAAAAGTATGCCCATTAAGAAATGTATGGAAAATGCTATTAAGATTTAAACAATCAGACAATATTCAAGCTTTCATGCCCCTGTGGTACCTAGTGTTTGTCTGGAAAGGGCTTCATCATTGATAAGAACCCCTTCCAATGGAAATCAATGCAAGCAGGATCGCAGTGATAAGATGCATGTGGGCGTTTGCCCAACTTGTGAGAGGAAGAGGTTGCCCTCTTTTCCCCAATCTAAAATGTTTCCCCAAATTGCATATTCTTTTAATAATGCTTCAAGGATTTGTCTCATCATCCTATTTCAAAGCATTATACATGTAACTCGTGTGAACTGATGGCCTGCATTACATGCCTGCTGCTCAATGCTGAGTTAGGTAGAGAGCACAGGTGCAACTGTGTTGTCCACAGCCAGAGACCTACACTTCACACTGTGGGTGAAGGCAGGGAAAGAGATTAGTGAGCAGCAGTGGGTGCAGTGCTCCACTTTTTTTAATTGGCGAGTGTGAGCCTGGCCCTGTTAATTATGTACAATTACATTTTAGGCCACTAGTTAAATATTGGCGCTAATGAGCACAGTAGGGAAAAATGTGTTTACCTAGCATGTGCCTAAAGATAGGCAAGTGTGAGGGTGCGAGGATGTGCTGAGGTTGTATCAGAGCACCTTTGCGCTTTACATCAAATAGTCTATAGTAGGTGGGCAAAGCATCTGAATTCTAACTCAGAATCAAATAGGCTAACTCCTTGTCATTCAAGCAAGAGAGGAATTACCAATTGCCAATCTGAAGATTAAAGTCTAAGTGTGGTTTGCACTAGAAAATGTCTGTAAACAGTACAACAGCAAAAACAATTGTGAAAATCACATTTTAAAAGGTTATATGAGGCAATAATATTGATTTATTATTATTATTTTATAGATTACGTGACAACAATACACATGCTGTCTACTCGAGTGAAAATTAGTATGAAAACAAATAAAGCAGTTGGTCAAGAAACAAGTATATGTTCAGTATCGTCTCTCAGAAATTCAGGCACTACTCAACCAGTCAATCCTGTTGGGCTCGGACTGAAAATAGAAACTCCATTTGTCACTGATTGTACCAAAGTTGGCAAAATGCCAAACGACTAGTAAAGATCTTTAGATAGATTATTCAAATTCAGATTCTTTAAATCCATATTCATTATCGATTTTACAAATGTTTTTAAAATCTCAATAATCCATCATTTTGGCAGTCTCAAAACTAAACAAATATGAGTATGAGTACAAACCAATGCTAAAAGTACCATTAGCACTTTCATAAGAACTGTTGTTGCACCAGAGTCTGCAATCTAAAAACACACATGCACTGCAGTATGATGCAGAACATAGCATTAAAAAGGACTTCTCTAAGTGATACAATGTTGCTTAAATATAGCTCTATTTGCACAAGACTAATTATCTAGTGAGGTCTAGTAATTTGCTATAATTGTTGAGGTCATCAGTGAATTTAATCCTGTGTGAATTTGCCATGCATGTAATTAGTACAAAATTCCACATCAAATTACCAACAGTTTTTTGGCAATCAAGTGGTCTGAATCCACAGCCCAGTAATTCTGGGCACTTTGCTGGCTTTGTTTGATCTTTTAAATGAGAAAACTGTTACTTTTTGACTGTTGCTTGATGTTAAATTGTTGCAGGACACTACCTGTACATATACAGAGTTCATTACATTGCACGAGATATCAGAAAGACCTGTAAACATAATGCATCATGTATTTTAGTTAAATAGTTTCCTTCTGGCATTGCAATCAGTGTGGCTATAAATTCTACTCAAGTCATTTGACATATCAAATATCCAATGTTTAATTTGCAAATCTACATCAAGGACATAAAATGGTCACATCTAGGGGCATGTCAAATTGTTTCTCATTATACTAGTCCTGCTAATAGGGTTCAAATCCCCTGCTATTTGAAAAAAGGTGAAACCATGAAGACTATTGGAAGCCACAATCACAGACCACAGTAAAGGTGGTTGATTCATTTCCCTGTAGAAGAAATCAAGAAGATAAGCACACGTGGGAGCACGCATATGAATGCCTACACAATGCAACAACAAAAAAAGTTACATGGATTCACAACCAGAAAATCTGTCCAGTTTCCTTATCTCATTTGCAGACGCCGTTTTTAGCCCATTTGTTCAGAGGCCAGAATTTATTAATGACTAATTTAACTGAAATAGAATTGTTTAATGACTGACATTCTAAATAAACTACTATTCACTTAAGTACGAACAGAAGTAAGGCACTTCGCACTCATGTCAATTTCAGTCCCTGATCACCTTTGTGATAAATGACAGAAAATGTACTTTGGAATTAACCAGATAAGCCGTTTCTTGTATACAGTATGTCCCCTGAGCTGATCATTTCTATACACGTCCAGGTGGAACTGCTCACACATCAATATAACCTCTCTCAATTTCTTTCTCTCTGAAGGAAGCATGTCCAGACATGTCGCCTTTCCTGCTCAGCCTTTTTAACCCATTCCTATGACACTTGCACCCTATACAATTGCCTCAAAGAGTCACCTGACCCTGGGGGCGAAGGTCAAGTAACCCCCTACACCCCCATTGGGCACAGGGACATGGACATGACAACCCATCACCTCCCCAGATCAAGTGGTCTGCCTGGGCTCTACTGGTCTGTATTGCACTGTCTTCAGAGTGTATTAGCACAAACTAATTCCCTGAAGCAAATCTACAATGACATTCCAACCTGTGGCAAAAAAATTACCTGAATGGCAATCACATTCACCCACATTAAAAGATCCTAGCAAATGTTGACTTTCTCATGTTTGTTCACATATTTAACCCTGAGCCCTGAGGATGTAGAGGGAAGCTACCCAATGTCACATATCTACAGCCAGTACAACCTAATGCAGTCATGATAAATGTGTTTCAAGATTTAAGAGGCCCTAAAAATTTATACATTGAAAAAGATTAAAATATCACCAATTTAAAATTTGTTTCCAGAATATAGCTATCAATCCAGAACATCATGATTGTAGGAATATATTTTCAATTAAATATCAAGGCTGTGGAAATTTGTACAGTACATACCATAAGCCTAACTTCAGAGTTGCCTGTTTTCTCATTTTATGTCATGTTAGCAATGCACACAAACACATAAATGCACCCTCACACAATTAAAAATCCATCACCTCTCAAATATAAGCCAGATAAACACCAAGTAGTAGACAAGCCAAATCATTAGTGTCCTGTGACTGGCAAGGCAATACTTGGATGTTTAGCTAATGAGTTCACAGTACAAATTTACTATATTAGCTATTATATTCCATTCATGCTGAGTGAATCAGTTCCTCCAGTCACATTTGTGTATTCAACATTTTTGGGGGAATAATTAACTAATCGAAAATTAATCGAATCTAATCCTGGTCAAATGAAGAGATTTCATGATGCATTGAATCGTTGCCTCAAGAATCGTAATCGAATCGAAGTGAGGTCAAAGATTTACACCCCTATTAATAGGTGTAATAAAATGTGTTCAGCAGCTACAGGGGCAGCATGTACACAGCATGAGATCACCACAGTAGTAAAAGTAATACATTTACATGTTTACTGAATACATAAGTCAACAATAATTCAACCATGATCACAGATTGTGATTAAATGTCCATAATGACCATCATAGTTTTACATAACAAAATTCAACTGTAACATTTAAATGCTTGGAAAGGGGTGTATAGACTACAAGCAAGCAGGGAGGTGGAGGGTGATAGATTTTATTGTTCATTGTAATTTACACCAGGCCTGTTATCTATAAATAGGGACTATTCTGTACTACAGAAACACCAGCACTGTAACGGTAGGTGTTAATCCTGCTAAAACCTGTCCCATTTGCACACCCAGCACAACATGTCCAGCATAGCACAGGCAGAGTGACTGGGATTCCCTGGATGCTACAGCCACGTCGTATCAAATGAATTACAGAAAAACTCCAGAAACACATGAAAACACGAACCTGAGATCAAAAACAGACTACGCCTATTTGGCAGGACAACACTAGCAGAGATGTGTGAGTGACCTGTGAGTCATTCCTGCTCTCCACAGGTTTACACCACCCTCTCAACTTAGTGTGCAATATCTCCATTTACTGTCAGGTGTGAGAGTGACAGTAGGACTCTTCTCACATTTCAGGCTCACAATATATGACAATAAAAATAAAAAAAAACAGTTTCTGAAGCACTGGCTTAAGAATGAAGTTTTAATTCCCATAAATGATTATATCATTTAGAATATCATAATATAACCAATGTCTAAAACTGGTTTGGTGAATATACATTAATACTGTCAGATGGAATGTTATGTTGATTATGTTGCAGTATGCTAAAAACTGAAAGTCTTTTGAGCCAGTGAGTGAGCATGTCATACAACAGGATAGTGCATGATGTCTTCAAAGTCAAGAGTGAGAATATTTTAAGCCATTTGTTACCACTTCCATTCACATTATAAGGTTCCCAATGAGCACCAACAGATTCTCTCATCCAAACACATAAATATGCCCACCCTCACTAGTGAAATATTTAAGCCAAGCGCATATTAACCAAAACAAAATCCCTTAATAAAATTCACACCTCAATGTTTCCTAATAGCTGGAAAGTTACTCAAAAAGTTCATGCCTGATATATCTGGCTGGTTAGTTACTACTTCATTGGAGCTGCTTTCTCATACTGCCACGAGGAACAGATCAGCCATAAATAGGATACAGACAAAGCAGTACACTGTGATGCAATTTCAAAACTGTGACCTGAGGACTTGATTCACGCTTGACCCATAGCAAGAAATTATAGTACAAATGGCTAGATCAACCACCTCACCTGAGGAAGCTTTGATAGCTACCACTGCTTGTCACAGTTTAATTACAATGACTCACCACAAAGAGACTGGAGAACCAGGAGTAAGGGTGAGATTAGGATCCAAGCTGGTGTGTGCACGCACACAGAAGCAATAGAAGCAAAAGAGGAAACGATGCGAGTGTGAGTTGAGTGGCACACCCATATACTAGTGCACCCATAACACAAACACAGAGACTAGCTTCAAAACACACTTGGGCATTTTTTTGTGTGAATATTCTGGGTTTACACATTTTCACACACACCCTTTCAAATTAAAATAGCCCAGCTGAGACTGGGGGGTGCTCTGCATCATAGTGTAAAAAAATGTGTTTGTCAAACACATCAGAGGAAATAGGTTCCATTTAAAATAAATAAAAATAAAAATAAACTCAAAGGACTATGAGTTTCACTGTTACACTATTGACGGACTGACTTTACACACACCAAGGAAAAGTAAAAAAAGGTCATGTATTGTCTTCACTGGGTTAGGGTTTAAACATGAAAAAGAAACATTTAGGTATTAATGCTTTCTGTTAATCTCAGCTACATCAGAGCCCTGCTAGGTTAGACCCACCTACTTGCTACAGTATAGGTAGTGATAGTTACACACCATAGTATCTACATTAGTTATAGCAGTAAATCAAAAATTATTGATGGTTGTTAATTTTAAGGCAAGCCCCCAAATTAATTGTTTTGAACAACCTCTCAAAACTGACCAGTGAAGACAGCTTTGTTTGATCACACAGTAAGTGAAAAAGTCTATAGTCTCTCTGCACCTACACTGCCTGACTGGTGGAGTGGATGAAATGTTACCTGCTTACCAAGTTAGGGGATAACAAAATAGTAATATTTTACAAAAACAAACCAACCAACATTTCAAAACAATTATAAATTATTCCAAACTAACCTCTCCAAAATATGGTTGGCTAATCTAACTCCCCAAGTGAAAAAATAAAGCTGCTGCAGCAGGAATAAAAACACCATTTGTCTCAGTGGAAGGAGGCATACTCTTGCTATGTTAGAACTTACTGCTAGTGCTGTGGCAGGTTACCACATTGCTACCTAAAATGTAATTAACAACCACAGACTTCATACAAGGCACTGTAATACTTTACTTACTATTAGACTATTAAACATGCCCATAAGCACTAGCACCGCAATAGAAAAAAGGGCATGTACAACTTTTTCACTGGACAATCTGATTTTTAGAGAAGAGCCTCCAAACTTGTTGTTTTAGTGTAAATAAATGTACCAACATTTTACCAACATGGTGCTAATTAACCACCCTGAATACAACAATGCTCACAACACATGATCTTACTTTAGCAGGGCATAAAAGTCCAGTGAATTATTAGTGAGTTATAGGATACATTGAAAATATGAAAAAAAAGTATACACAAACTATTACAACACTTGATTGACATTGGTAAAAAAAAAAAAAGACATTGCAGTACCCTGCTCTGTTGAATATGATCACCCTTTTGGTGAAAGGTACAGGTGTACCGGTATTTCTCTGTGCACAAATGTGATGCAGGGACCTACTGTATGCAAAAGGCAAAGCCAATGCAAAACATACGCTTGCAGGAAGCATGCATGGACCTGTCATCTTCATATGCTCTACTGCTGCCAATGGTGTATCAGCCTTATAATGACTGAACACATCCTGCAAAACATATTGACTCCCACACATCTAAAGATGTGTTTTACTAAATTAGAATGACCACAAATGCAATGATCCCAGAGCTTATGAATTATTTCTGAGAGAACTGACTGATGTCCATAAAATCATATTACAGCTTCCATTTAATGCTGCTGAGATCTACAAGTGAAACCAAGACCAGCTTCTGGAAAATAACCAACAAGACCTGTGAAAACCTGTTCCCATCACGGCAAATTTGAATACTACAAAGTTTGTGCTGAGTGGTGCAGAAAGAAGGAGGGGATGGGTGGGGGTTCTCTACAGCCTGGCTACCACACGTGTGAGCAAGTACAAGAGGAGAGGCACAACTTCACCAGGAAATGGGGGTGGGAGCCCATTTTGCCGGAGGGGTCTGAGAAGACAGAATGATGAGTCACAGAATGTCATACTAACATTCTAGATCGGCACAAACACTGCTCTACAACACGGGTGGAAAGGCAGATAAAAGGGAACGGAGGGGAGACATAGGCCAGTAGTATTTCTGCTACAAGAAGCTTATGGGCGAGATTACGAGAATAAAATGTGTTAATCTACGGCAGTAATAATTTGACTATTGCCTGCATACAGTGCACGTGTCAACAATTTTGTAATCCTTACTCGAAAGACTGTGAGCAATATGTATACCCATTTTACCTATGTCAGCATGATATTGGATGCACACATGGTATAAAACTAAGTGTTCCCAGTGGGAGTAAAAGTTAATAGCGTTGTTGACAATGAAATTTCACTTTGACAAAGCACTACATCCTTACTAGAGATTAGATCTGACAAATTCAAATCCATAGTTTAAAAAACAATAGCAGCCACAAAACTAAAAATCAAGCTTGCTTCAGCACACACATCGCAGCTCATACTGTACATTTAGAGACAACACTGATTTGAATCATATTGACAACTCATAATACATACAAAATCTAAGATTGCTTCCATCGACCTTTAATTGGCTGAAATGAGATTTTAATAACCACTAATCTCAGTTTTGTTTGTAACATATGTATTTTAACTTTTTTGTTAATAAAATGGGCCTACTGTATATGAATATTTTTATTGTGATTTTTTGTTTTATTCTTTTCATATACTCAGGACACTTTACTTTGACAGTGAGTGTTCACTTCAGTTATAAAAATTAATCTAAGACAGACCAATTTGAATTGCCATTACTATCACTGTTGACAGTTGATTGGCTGAATTCACATGATGCCACAAAATGTTACATTGATGACACAGGTAGAGAGACATTCCCAACCTGTAGTACCAAGTGAGGCAGCAGGTGTATTTAGTTTACCAATATTTTGGATGGCAATACCTTGTGGATTAGTATATTAAAATTTCAGGAAATACTCACTGTAAAAAAAATTGCATTTTAAATAATTACATTTCCCTGCTTTGTTTTCACATTGTTCTCTATCTAGTAGTCTGAAAATCATACTTCCAACATATTCCAACTAAAGTGGATTGACCCAAATAGCACTATTTTCCTTCTGTGGATCACTTTATCAAGAAGCAACTTATCTATCTGTAATTATCAGTAAACAGAGTTTTGTGTGTGTGTGGGGGGTGGGGGGATTGAATACTGGTGGTGAACACACACCAGGGGCATGTCATATTGGAGGAAGACGGCTAACAAAGTCACACAGAGTAAGTGTAAAATGTGAACTTGGCTTAAATATCACAGTTGCCCTTCCAAAATAAATACACCCTCTGATAACTATCAACAAATTGGCTATTTATTGCCGAAGCAGGAATAGTCACATGATTCTCACATGATTTAAACAGTCACATAATACTGTTCAAAAGGGTGTGAGGTTATTTCATACACCCACAAATTACAGAAAGTTTTCTCCTGACATGTTCTACCATATCACTCATCAGAAACGATTAGTACTGTGCATTCCTCCTCCTCTCCACCTCCTTGCTCTTCTATGTGGCTTTCAAAGGGATTTCCCTCACATTAGGTTAGCAAAGTTCACCGAAACAGAATGTCATACAATACATATCTTACTATGTAAGGTGGTGGATAACTACACTTAAAAGACAAGAGACTATTGCAGTCAACATACATGTTCCCTCATGTCATGTCTAATTAAAGTGGAGGCACAACCCTTCCAATAAGTGTTACTGTTGCAGAATATAGGACAAAGTATAAGTCCTGAAATAATGCTATCAGTAAGCACACTGTCAGACCTAACGGGAATTCCTAGAAGAAGAAAACAGATTATCACTGCAACAGTTTTCCCTGGGCCTGGACAGAGGTGCCTAACAGTGTCTCGTGTTCTCAACGCAGTTAACTCCAATTTGACATTTGCAGAAATCTCAACAAGATAATTTATTCTATGGGTAGTTGTCAGTTATCCGTAAATGAAATGAATGCAATCTAGTTAACTTTAAGAATGCTTAACATTAGTCAAATAAACTCATGTTCAAGATCAGTCCTGAGCAGCATAAAATAACACACGTCCAACCCCTCAAAGAAATAACGTTTTGAGTCACTTAACCGATCGGAATACGCAAGGATTTTTTTTTGCTTTATGTATTTAAATGTACTCAGTGTCCAAGCTACCAGGACAGTGGTGCGAAGCTAGGAAATGCGAGGAGAAAAAAAGTCAAAAGGCGAGATGGCAATGACTGAAGAGCCTCTACTGCATCAAGCTACGATGAACCAGCTACTCCTCGTTAACGAAATCAAAAGGTCCTGTCTAGAAAACTAACCTTACAGCGACAAGCAGCAACCTCAACTATACATTTCTTTTTGCAACCATCTATACACGTTAAAACACATTGGTTTGGCATCGTTAAAGATAATTGCAGTCTTCGTCTAACGCAACTATGAAAGTTCAACTATCAGAAGTTGCGACCCATGGTTGCAGTCGCTTGGCTGAGTGCCACATTCACCATCTAATATTGGTTAACCTCACTGAAGAATAGATTCAGACACGAGTCAAGTAGTTAGACAACTAGCTATCTGACGTTAGCCATCAAAGTTACATTAAGATTAAAAACTATGACTAATAATAAGCTTACAAAGGCAACGTTAGCGATAACGAAATGAGCACCACGGCAATTGCAATAACCTTAGCTAAATAAAACTAAATCCGTATCAACATTAAGGACACCACTGACTGTAAAGTCGGACAGCGATGAACTGACAAACTTACCGGGTGTTTTGTCCATAAGAATCCAAAAACCGCCTGCAACACAAAAATATATATAATTTAACAGCCCATTCACCAAATAATCTGCCAGCCGAGAAAAATAATCAGCCTTAGATAACAAGCTTGGTAACGTAGCACAAAATATACTGTCAGTCCGGTCTCTCCTTCTCATTTCTCCCCTCCCAGCCAGGTGCAGTGTGCATGTTGACACTGCCAGCCGTGATCCGTGCCGACTGAGCCTCCGTCCCTACAGCCTGGCTGCTTCTGCACCTCCCGCTCAAAACTGGGCTTCAATGCGAAAAAATAGTCCACAATAGTCCAACTTGTATCAATTACCCCCATATGTCTGTTCCATCGTAAAATTATGTTTCATATATTTTTTCCCTAATATTTCCCCTCAACTCCTGGATTAAACGGACCGCTAAACGAGCGCATTCTTTTTTTACCATTACAACGCAGCAAAGTCAGAAATCCCTTTTCTTTTTGCTAGCATGCTAAGCTAGCAGGCTAGCTGCTAGTTGTAGTACAAGCTGGCAAAGCTGGCCAACTGGCTAACGTCTCCCCGCTGCGGTCGGTCTCTCTTCTCTTCCACGTACTCCCCCGTTCAGTCCGTTGGTGTTCTCGTACGAAAATCAAGTGCACTATTTTTTGCTTCCATTAGCCGCTGTTTCGTTGAAAGAACGTTATTTCACTCTCTAAAAGCACATATAGTTACATCTTGAGCGCTTGGTTTCACCCCCCTCTCAGCGACAACCTTCTCCTCGCAGCATCCTCTCCCCGCAGCTGCTGAAGCAATCGCTGCTCACTCGAAAATGGCGCCGAAAGATACACTCCTCATTCAAATTCGTTAGAGCCTCCCATTCTCCCCATTGGCTGTATGTGGAGCGGACTCCGCGCAGCTGATTGGAGGAGGAAAATGCACTCTCGAATGATATCGCAGCCCACGCAGCGTTCAGCAGAGGGAGAAATTAACTCTTTAGTTCCCTTAACGAGATAGGCTATAGAAATGACTGTAATGTGAAAACTTTCTTTCATGTTTAAACCAGGATTTTTTTTAAGTGGAAAATTAAACAAACCTACACAGCAACCTATATAGTCTGTCACGCTGCCTCCCCTTACCAAAGACCTATAGTGATCCTATAATAAGGATATTTCACAAAAACAGAACAAAACTTTAAACAGCATGCAGCTGCTATAGGTCAAAATGTCTACCACAGAACATTTTATATCATAGGAGATTTTAAAAACCTACAGTACAATAAGGTCACTATAAACTCCATAGACAGACTACTATACTCAGTCCTATAGAAATATTACATGAACATTTTAGTGATTATATGAATATTATAGTGACATTGGATTCCTTAACTTAATTCTTGAATGTTATAGCAAACTTTAGCAGGTGTCCTTCATACTAAAGTTTAACATAAAGGACTAGAGCTTTCTTGGAGGGGGGTGAAACTCAAATCCGCAGCCTGTGCCTGTGAGCATGATAGATGGCCACAGTACCAATCAAGCTAATTCTAAAGCTCAAGCCACAATTAACCAGAGGATAGTACTAGGCTGATTTTGAGGGCGGCAGGGTGGCCTGGTGGTTAAAAGGGACTGTCCTTCAACCAGATGATCCAGGTTCAAGTGTTGGCAAACATCCGCCCTGCTTAAGTGTCCTTGAGCAAGTCACTGATTCCATACCAGGGATACCATACATAAAAATGTGAATAAAGATATATCTATGACTGCCCGTACAAAAGTCTATATATTTACAGAGGGGTAGTTTTCTGCAGTAAGTATGGTTGATCATGTCTTGGTGTGACAATGAGGCCTATCAAAAACAGTCAGAGGACAGCTGAATAAAACACATTACCAAGGCCATAGATTACAGGAGTTTGTGTCTGATTAGGACAAAAAATATAGGAAATCAGTGACTCCTCATAAGTCCTGGTAGATGCAAGCCAAAATCATAACTGCATTATTAGTACATTTAAAGTATTGCTATAGATATAGTAGCATGACTACCAACGTATTGATTGATAAATCCACATATAACCACATTTCTGTCATGATTTAACCAGCAAATTCAATCATGAAGCATGTTGGGGAATATATGAACAACCTAAGCGTTTAGCTTGGACTCAATGAGCTAAAGGGACTGCTCTGCTACAGAGGCTCAGTCAGCAGTTATATTCTCATTCCACGCCACTTCTGATCATAATGTGGCATGTGGGTTTGAAAGCCACTCTCTCTCACTTTATTTCTCACAGTTCATATGAGGAGCTTGCTTTCTTATCTTAAATGGCTGGTGTGACATCACATTGCCGTCTCAAATTTTAATTAAATTTCCCTTTCAGTTGCTCCATTTATTTATTTATTTTTTCCACTTTTGACTGATTTGTTTGCCACACCTTTTTAAAGAGAAGTGGATATTTAGTTTAAAAGAAACATAAGCCATAGCTAAATGAAATGACTGCTTCTTCTCTACTAAAGATTAGACACTAGTGCACACACCGCTGTACATGCAAAGGCCAAAGCAGGGATGGGTTGGGCTGTGCAGCTCTGCCACAATAACCTCCCTGTTATCACATCTAGCATAGTGTACCTCAGGCAAGATAAACAGAGACAGCCATTTCATCCCAATGCATACATAATAACAATACATTATGTTCACCTGTTATGTCAGCAGCAGGCTCAACCAGAGTACCTGGCATCCACTGTAAAGGCAGTGTGCACTTTGGCAAAAGAATTACAACCTGCTATGAGAGTTTTAGAGTATGCTTAAGTGAGTTTTAGGCAGTCACATCTGCAATTAAGGTCATATTCTCTTCTGTCTTTGGAATGGCATTTAATAAAAACTGAATTGCTAATTAACTACTAGCGAAAAACTTTTACGCATACCCCTGATGTAATTTCATTTTTTCATCCATGCTAATGACATTTTGAAACTTTAGATTCTTAAAAATAAAAAAAGCATATGTTTTCACGCCGTAGCTGTGTCTGGTAGTAAAAATAAAAGGGATTTTTTATTTATTTTTAACTTGTGGAGTACAAAAGCAGACTAGAGCGAGAGGGCGTCCATTGTGTATGCATTCTGGTGTAGTGTGGACAATGGGGCGGAGAGGAAAAAAACACGCTTGTTTACAGATAAACTGGTTTGGACAGGAAGCCAGTAAGGAGGAGCTCCGTGTTGTTAAACAGGCATGTGGAGAGGCAGGGATGAGCCAGCAGAAACACCACCATGGCTATAGGGAACACCATGATGCAGTATCCAAAGACATCACACATATACACACACGCACGCACGCATGCACACACACACACACGCAGACATATGCACACATCCACAAATGCACATATGCAATTACTTATCAGCTATATGCAGATTAGTACACTTTTGAAAAATGATGGTTTTCTCAGAGTTAAAAAAAACATTACACAGAAACCACTGTAGCCAAAAGTCAAAACCGAAAATGTGGTTTGTTTTGCTTCAATAAAGCACAAATGAACAAGATAAAAAGGCCCTCATGAGTCTCTATTACTGTAGGAGCTGCAAACAGTAGCCGAGCTACAGTTCATCCTGCATTGTGTCACCGTCACATGAGCACACACTGCCTTCCATTAAGGAGATCCTTATGACTCACGAAAACACAAGTCACATGTCACTACACAAATGAACCATGCTACTCACACTGCTCTGTTATCCAGAGCAGCTTTTTTTGCAGGCCCAAATGAAATCACATCATAATGCATCTCTTCATTAGGAGGGTTGGGACAGAGCGGGGCTCGCCCTTGTCCTCTGGTAGACGAGCGGAACAAGAACCACAGTGTCACGTATCGTTGTGTTTGGCCACAGCAGGGCCAACCCTGCTGCAAAGTTGCCATGCTGGGGCAGTTTTAGCCCGATGTAATCTGATTTCATGTTGGATGACTTGCGTGCATGGCTGGCTGTTACACTCAGCTGCTTCTCATTCAAGGAGGAGTTTTATGGGATTTTTTGTTCTCCCTCTTCTCTCATGTGACTCAAAAGATGGCCCTTCACACCACCACCAGACATGGGACTGCATCACATCACATAATAGGGAAATGGATGCTAGCAACAGCTCAGCTCACAACATGCGTTGAGACTCGTCAAAGCGAGTGCGTTCAATGTCACTTTTCTCATTCCAAAAGCAAATTTTGTATCACAGTCATTTTAAATCGAGTTTGTTCCATTCACTCCTTGAGTAAATAATTTCCATTGATCAGTCAATCCATACAACACAGTCAAGAAAATATCACTTTTCTTTTCACTATTTCAGATTAAATATCAATCTGTGTAAATGGATAGATTCAATCACACTGGTATTTGGGGATATTTGGCGGTGTATACCAAAAGATGATTCCTTCTGGAAAAAATAAAAACAGCCATCAGACAAGCAGCTAAAATGAGCAACAGTCTGAAACAAAGAAGTGCAAGTGTGAGAGACTATATAGGCCTACTACATTAACATGGCCTATTCCCTCGTCTTGGTCTTTAGACAACACAATGAGCCCCACTGAGAACTCCAAACTAGAGAGACTCTCCATTGATGTCTCCTTGGTTCCCCTCCCCCCTCCCTCTATGAGACATCTGTAGCAGCTGCCCCCTTGTGCTCCTGTCAGCAGGGCAGGGTG
>OMLI01031605.1:2066-17693 GCA_900302605.1 Rondeletia loricata | reverse complement strand
TGATGTTGTGCACCCACACACTCCTACCCCTTCTCCTGACAGCGGGATCTTCATCGAGATCCGCCGCAAGAGCAATCACAAGGATTCGGTTTCTGCCATTCATGTTTACCGTTATGCTATCCGTTAGCTATTTCGGCCGATTTGTACTAAAACGCACGCGAGCGCTCCGTGCGCTGCGCCCAGAGCACTTAAGCGCCCAGAGTGCATTTTGGAATTTCATATTTTTGATATGCAAAGCGCTCCGCCATTAAAAAAAAACGCTTTCTGTGGACACGGCCCCTGAGACTCCTTTCAGCTTCCAACTTTAGAGCCGGAACTCCTTTTCACTCTTTCTGGTATCACTCCGCACGAAAATACTAGTATATGGGCAGAATAAGTATAAGCTATTTCATTCCTAGTGAATCTAAATATAACCACCAATACACTATCAACAGTCATCAGAGAGTAATGTGCAAGTCAATTCAGTATCTAACTAGTAATCAGCTAACTCACCATCAAGTAGCGTTGTAATGTTATTTACCTGTGGGACGTCCATTTCTACAAGAGTCCATGGGAAGATGGACGGCACAGCTACTCCTCTAGAAAGTTATTTTCTGGTCCTTGAATTAAATCATCACACAACCTTATATCCCGTTTTCTAAGGAAGAGTAAATCCCAGTAACGCATGGCTTGGTACAACTCTCGGTTGTATAGTGGCAGTCTATGAAACGATTTCCCGACTGCGTCTGATATGGCACATGTGCGCATATTGCAGGGATATAGTACGATACTTCAGCAAGGGAAATTAGCGACGTTGTTGCTAGTTGCTTCTTCTTAGTTTTTTCTTAGCTGTGTTTATGAATTTGAAACTCTCCCCCTCACACACTGTAGCGTAATCGTGTTCCTCTCGAGCCACCGTAGTCACAGAACTTGAATGGATAGAATGGTCCTTCCACTGTTTCCATCCTGGAATGAGTAAACGTTGATTTGAATGGAAATGACCGTTCTATCCATTCAAGTTCTGTGGGCGCAGCACAGACAGCGTTCTACGCTACAGGGAAGTAGATCTGCGGTCAAATTTATACTACACACCAACAAAATAAAACTATGTTTGTTTAACAAATTGAGTGGATTTAGACGGTTATTTTAAAGAATGCTAGCAGGGAGGACAGTCTGTCCTATGGGAACAGGCTAATTGTTAGCATTGGTCCAATCCTGTACAGCTAAAACTGTGAGGCCAGGATAAAATCTGAACAGTCCTACGTACTACTTTGGGGCTCAGTTAAATAATATCAAAATTTTAAAAATGGGTGAACTATCCCTTTAAGATGGAAAATTTTTGGTGCAGCAATAGCCAGAATTTGATAAGGGCTCATGTCATGCAATCTCAGTCTGAATGCGTTCCCATTTGAAGCTATTTCCATCCTGTGTTATGTTCACTGCCACCCATCCATGTACCAATTGACTCAAGTTAGAGACTGTCAGCCACTGCCACTTTCCAAGAACCAAACTGTGCTACTGGTCCCCTCAGCATGTCTATTGTCTGTATACTACAGAGGACGCGCACCTGGTTATGCCCTCACTGCCCGTCTCCATCTGTGCTCACCAGAGAGAACTTGCAAGCAAAATTAAGACAGAAAGTAAGACTTTGTTATATGACAGTATCATCAGCATTGTCCCAAACAGAATGAGCCGCCGTGGAAGGCTGTGTGAGATTGCATATGTATGCAGAAAAAGATAATCTTGTGTTGGCAGGAAACAAATGCTTTGTATTGTTTTTCGGGAAATGGGGGAGCTCTCGCAAACCAAACCCAGGGATCCTGCTAAATTCCATAGTATTGCAAAATGCACGGGGGGAAATTATAGTATCAACAAATACAGAAGGGTGTTTATCCAGCTTATTGAGATACATGTCTCATCTGTTTCTGCCAGATCTAAAAGGAGTCGTGTCGGCGAAAAATGACATCCGGGTGGAGATTGTACATAAAGACCACAATGCAGCACGAGAAAATGAAGAACACGCCTCCATGAAACAACTCATGGTGAGTGTGAGTGTCGCGCCATACTACTTTTCACTTTTTGTTCCTGTTTACTCACAAAATAAACACTCAACAGAATGCATGCTTTTATTCCATATGTCCTGTTGATACTCACAGCAAGTTAGACTGTACTGTATATGCATGCTCTCTAGACGCACAAAAAACCCTGCCTCCTCTTTGGAACTGCACAAGTGTTGTAGTTTTCATGCAGTATGCCCCAGGGCCGGGCTAGTTGCAGTGACAGGTCTTGGATTACAGTTTCCTCCAAAATACTTCATAGGTACCTAATGTTACTGTAGGGGAATGAGCTTAGATACCTTACACATCTGCATTTTGTACAAAATAAATAAATAATAGATTAATGGATACATTATTTATGCTCCTTGCTAGCCCTGAGTGAAGGTGAAACATGCCTGAATGATATTAAGAGTTTTCAAAAAGTGAAATCCTTCCATCTCAGGATGTCTCTTGACTATGAATGGAAGAAGTTGAGAAACTACAATCGTGTCGTATTTGTCCTTGACTTCTATGCAGGTCGAACGAGGAGAGTTCCAGCAGGAATCTGTTCTGAAGCAGCTGGAGGTATTACAGGAGGAAGAGAAGGAATATCAGCACATTAAGGTACGAATGAGGATCAGTGAGAGCATGAAGGAGGGAGGAAGAGAGGAAGAGGAGGAGAGAGAATGGGTACAGCGAAGAGAGTGGCTATTGAAGGCGTTATGCCCTAGGACTTCAACTCAGGGACCAAGATGGCTGAAATGCATTAATCCCTCTCCTGCCACCCGTGCTTTAGCAGTGATGAAGCCAGGGGCAAAATTAATCCAATTAGAGGTCTAATTAAATTAATTAGGCCATCATCAAAGGTGGTACAAGGAATCAAAGGCCATCTGGCCCTGAAGCTCCAGAGTGCAAGAGCCAGTGATGTCCAATATATATATATATATATACTGTATATATAAACATTTAGTTTCCAGTCCATCATGTTTACCACTGAAATGCAGCAGCATCGTCAAACTCAGTTCTTGAGTTGTGTGGGTAGAATAGGCTAGAAACACAAGGCATAGTTCTAACATAAATCATCTCAGTGTGTTGCACAACTTTACCACAAATACTTATGTTTTATATGTTTAAAAACGGAAGGACAGTGGCCAAAATGTTTAAACCACAGACTAGTTGGAATCTGTTTTGATTGTGAAAGACATTAGTAACATGAAGTAGGTGTTAAAACGAGGTATCAAAAGCATATTTTATATCCATCTATTAATGTCTTAATATCTTCATCTTAATATCAGGAAACATGTACAAGGTATATTCTAACCCTGTGTGTATGTACTGTGAATGTGGCATGTGGTTAGCACTTTGGATGGATAGTTTAGAAAAGATAAATGACTAATATAATCTCTCAGCAGATACAGAATTAGATCATATATTGTGATTTGCATCAGTCACGCTCCAGCTATCCCAGTCATTGTTGCACTTTTATAATAAGAGCTTACCATTTTCAAAATCGAATTACTAGAGAAATGAAAACAAAATAACCTAAACAAATAATTCCCCATTCACTACAATACTTTCCACATACAGGATTTGGGCTGCATCAACAGAATACTTACCATGGCTTGCATTAAGAAAAAGCTCAGGGGATAGAAACAGAAATAGTTGGATTGAAACAGTCATCCTGCGATATTCTATTTTTTTCCATATTCTGTTCTTATGTGACACAAATTCTCATTATTTAAATATAAACACATTCACTAGGTATTTGAAAAAGGTATTAAAATATGGTGGTGAAAGTGGTTACTATCCCTTAAGAAGAGCTCCCTTAGTTATTTTTCATGCAAATGTATAAATGTAAAGTCGAGTGCTGCGGTTTCTCTTACAGGCACAGTTTATTCCACCTCCAACCTGGCATTCTTGTCAGTAAGACAAGATGAAATCTCACGGCCCCATTTATATTCAGCAAATAGATGTTATCATCATTACGACCCTATACGAGCAATTAGACACAGATGATGTCCATTCCGACTCTCCGCAGCATGCCAGAGCAAATCAGTGCCACTGAGACAAATCTTGTCCCATTGATTTATCCTTTTGTCCAAACGAATGTTAGCATTGGCACCCTGGAGTGTACTTCTGTTGTCTCTGTCTGCATACCTGCTCCCACTGGGACTGGCTTTTTTGATCCTAGTTAATGAGAGCGTGCATGGGACGAGAGCACAGGGGGACTGAACAAGAGATAAAGGCCAGACGCAAACAATCTCCCTGTCCGCCGTCTGATAATGACGAGCGTAACGAGGATCCTCTCAGGTTGTCTCAGTCATTTCCCCATGATTAGCATTTTTCTTTGGGGATTTGGCATTGTGCTCATCCTGGCTTGACATCCATTCACATGCAGACACGCAGATATGAAAACATGCGTGTACACACACACACACACACACACACACACACATAGACCCATAGCAACAGCATATTGCCTGGAGCCCAGCAGTCAGACAACAAGCAGGGCAGCTGTGGCCTCAGAAGCCATTTCTGTGCATACATGGGATTACGGACACTGCAATTGTTTTAGGTCCAATTACAGCTGGTGTACGAGTGAACTTTGCAGCGACACGATGGATGCCAAACTATGATTCATCAAGGCCTGCTTAATTAGCGAGAAACATGATTTTAAGGTTAGCATGGCGGTTGACTAAATCATAACACTAAGCTTTGCCACTGTTTTCTGTTGCTTCTTTTTGGATGTGATGTACACAGCAGCCTGTTTCCTTATTTATTAGCCAATTTGAATGGTATTTAATGCCAGTTTGACCTTGACTCTCGTTAAGAATAAGAATAATAAGAATAAATGCATATAAATGAGGGGATGGTTTTATTTTCCCTTCTCCCCTCCAGAGATGTGTTTTATTTTTTATTTTTTACTAAGAGTAAAACAATAAATAATACATGATTAAATAAATAAATAAATAAAGCCATTGCATGCATCGTCATACTGCATACATATTCTGTGACGATTAGGAAAGTTAGAGCTAATTTCAAACTTCCCTGTGCTTTCAGCAGGACCCAACAAATGGCTACTACAGTGTCAACACCTTTAAGGAGCACCACACCCCTACCATGGCAGGGACTCAGTCCACTGAGGCCAGGAACCCCACCAATACGGGTACTCTGGGCAAGCAGCGGGTACCAACAGGCATGTCCTTCACCAACATCTACTCCACTCTGGGTGCGGGTCCCAACCGTCTGTACGACTACAGCCAACGCTTCGTGCTGGGCATGGGCAGCAGTTCCATCGAGCTGTGCGAGCGGGAGTTCCAGAGGGGCTCGCTCAGCGACTCCAGCTCCTTCATCGACACGCAGTGTGACAGCAGCGTCAGCAGCTACAGCAAGCAGGATGGCTACGTGCAGTTCGACAAAGACAGCAAGGTGTCGGCCTCCTCCTCCTCCCACTATTCTCAGTCCTCCTCTCAGAACTCAGACCTCACCCGGCCCCTCCAGAAGCGCATGCAGACCCACGTCTGACCACCAGGGGGGGCAGGGCGTTTGATACTGTGAACGAATCAGCTCGCGGGAGGCCTAAAGTAGAACGTACTGCTTACCATTGTAATGTTTCTGCTGGAAGCTTGGAGATGCAGGAGCAGGAGCTGGTTGGCTTTAATTCACCATTTGACTTGTTCAGACTTCTCAATGTCCCAACAAGTGGATCAGGAAGCCTTATAATTCCCTCATGATTAACTCATCAACCACCTCCTTATTTCTTTTTAACCCATAATCAGAATTGTGCCACAGAGAGGTTATTTGCCAACACAAGAGACAACACAAGTTTGGAATTTGAACATCCCAATACTTGGTTGCTGCATTAGAAGATCAGAGGGCAGGAATACCACAAGGCCATGTGTGACAATCAGCTCCTCTGGCAAAGACATTTTTGCCTTTTGTAGATTGTCATTAAAAAACCCAAACTGAGATTGTTGTTAAGAGTGCTGAGCTACTCGTAACAGCACGAGTACGAGTGCGAGCCAATATCCTGCTGCTCTCTTGTAGTTTCAAGCACAAAAATGAATGTGCACGTGTGTTAGTTATTACAGCTTTTCCTCTTCCGTCTCCTCCTTCCTTCTCCTCATACCATGTATGTTAAGCTTGGCCTATCGAACCTCGTCTCCTGTGTAGGTGGAATGAAACTTTCTACATGTGCCCACAGACTTCCCGAACAATTAAAAGGGCGCCTGTTTCCTCTCCGCGGCAGCATCTGGGCCACAGAGCTGAGCAGATAAGAGGGGCTGAGATCTCATCTTAAAGCCCTGAGTCATTATGTGACAGTTTTGTCATTCTGAGATAAAAGAACATCAGTGTACGTTATGCATCTATCATTTCTTTTCTAGCATCCTAATTTTTGACTTTGATTTCATTTATTTTGAGGACTCCAAATGTGAAATGAGCGCCTCTTCTTTTCCCACACCCCCATCTCCTTTGCCTTGAGGGTCTATTTGAACTGTGTCAATACCGACTTTGACTAAGGGAGGTAGACATACAGTATGAGCTCTTCTTTCGATGGGGAGCTGCAACCTCCATGGTACTGCCGTATAAGAGGGCACCATGCCAGCATGGGGTAGGAAAGCCCACAAACTCCAACACGTGTTGTACTTGTGAGATTCTCATGCTAACGCCACAGATCATCAGCCATATTCTTGAGGGTACTTATTGAATGAAATGTAAACATTAAATTTTAGCTGAGCTTCTCACTGTGTGGCTATCCCATTGCTGTTGTCAGTATCACTGTTGACACTGGAGCTTAGTGCACCCTGACTGTATACCTAACTGTGATTGTGCTGCTCATCAAGGGACATGAGAAGCAAATAGGAAAATGTATTTTGGTTTGGTTTGCCGTCTGCTGTTCAGTGGGCTACTGTGGAGCTGATGTTGGCTCCACGCTGACTCTTCTCAGTGAGCATCGTTCTTTTATTGGGTTTCGTTTTGTACTATACGGGATGAAATTGGATTTATTATTTAATCACTGGCACTGTATTTGTTTTAGTTGAGAGTAGAGGCACAGAAACAAGTCATTGAACTAGTAGCTACACAAACACTCGTATGTTACAAAAGTTTCAAAGTGAGCCTGCTGTCAAGACTTTCTTAGTCATGCACAGTGCATGTTTTGTGGTAGAACACAAAGTAATGCTATGATAGTCCCAGTGCAGTTTTGTTGCGAATGGCCTGATTAAGTGCATAGTGCAGATAAAGCAAAAAAAGTGGGAGAAATACCATTTGATCTATACTTTTGCCAGGATGCTACTATACGCTATCAAGGTAAATTTGGATATACCCCCCAAATAAGACGTAAGCTAAACTAAGTTATAGTAAAACCTTGTAATCAGAGCCCGTGTGTAGAAGCAGGCTTGGATTGATAAGGGCTACCCTTTAAGCATCTATCATTTCTGTAACGTGTCTGCAATCCAGCGACAATTATATGTTACATCTTATTGGTTTTAGCCATCAAGAACCTATAAAAGCCATTCAAATGTCTGTGGGCTTTCAAGGGCGGATCCAATCATGCTTTATAGAATCAGCTTGATCTGTATTTGATCAATCCTTTGAAGGGTAAAGAGTAGTTCCCGGAAAATAACATGGCAGCAAATTACCGTAAAGTGACTCAAAGTGATGATGTCACTTCTGATTTGTAAAATCAAAAACAGCAGAACTATCATCTGTTACTCGATAGCGCGTCAGATTAGGTTGTTTTTCAATATCTTAGGTAGTGCAGCAGTGAAATGGGATGATGTGAGCCTGAAGCCATGAAAAACCAAGCACGGCATTTTCAACAAAAGCAAGTTGTTGCTGTAAGCACTTTACATATGATTATATTCAAGGCATTTGAATGGGGTTTTCCACTTGAGTGGCAGTGGCTTGGACTCTAATTTTACAAATGGATTGGCACCCATTGTACAGCTTAAGACAAAAAGCTCTGTTTCAGCGCTGATAATCCAGCTTGGCACTTAGCACACTGTATATAAATCTCTAATGCTGTCTTTTTCTGTATATCATTTTTGCTGGCGTTTCTTTCTTTCTCCGTCAGTTTTCACTATATCACAGCTAAACAAATCCCTGTGGCATCAATATTGTACAGACAGACAATTATTTTCTTTGCTTTTGTCTCTCCAAAATATATCCCAACCAAGCTTGTCAAATGCAAGTGAGTGGTTTGTGTGAGCAGCTTTCTCGTCCTCTAGATCCCACAGTCAAAACTGTCTCACTCTACAGACTGGGCACACAGCAGGATATAGGATGAGAGGTTGAGCTTATGTGAGACAGCTTGGAAGTGAGATGCAGAAAGAGGTTATACTTTAAACCCTGCTCAGAGACACCCAGCAAAATGTTTTGATTGTTGGTCAAATTATCATTTTTTGGCAGCTTTCTGCCATTAGCATGTTGACACGGGTGTTCATATGATGAATATTGACTGCAAGCTACTACGGAATTAAACATTTCAGTTTGCTAATGGCCATTAAAATTGTTAGCAATGCTAGCTATATTTCTGGTTAATTTGCAATTAGTATTATGATGACAGCCAAGTATGTTTGTGCCGCCATCTGACAGATGGTAAAAGGATTACAAAACAAAAAAAATATTTAGCATTTTTATTACATTTTCCTCAGCGTCTGTGAGTGGGGTATAAAAGTCTAACCAATTTCCACAATGTTCCTGCTTAGCACAGCCCCGCCACAATATTCATACCAGTTAATTACAGTATGAACCAATTTGCATGGGACAAAATACTGTTTTTCATGCATTACAGTTTGCTCATAGCAGAACACAGTCCACAGTGTCAGAAGTCAAGTACTGTATGTTCACTATTCGAAAATGCCAATATGCACACTGTCATATATCTTCGCCTGAAAACAAATCAGACAAATTTGCTTTCCTTTCCAAAGACCCTTGGGCCCAATATAACTCATCTGATGCATCTCCTGCACTGATCCAAACATAATGCATCTCCCCAGTCTAGAGAATGTGCACACTGCACAGCACACATAAATATTTGATGTGCTAGCCTTCTGCTCCAAACCCCAACATGACTACTGCTACAGTGGGCATGTGTGCACCGCAGGGTGCTAGTGCCATGTCAGTCACATAGGGCTTACTTTGGGAATCGAAGCCCATGTGGGGACCAGTCTGCCCTGCTCACCTGTGGATGCCTCTCGGCTGGCACCAGCTGCTCCCGTTTGCCTGGCTACAAGCACAGCACTGTTGCCAGGGCCAAACAGATGAATAAACACAAAGACCCTGAACAATTACAAGGGGTTGCTGCCCTTCCCTGATAAAACAGAGCAACCTTTTCAGAGCGGCGGATGCAGGATAGTCTATTATTCAGCAATGCTAAAGGCTGGCCCATAATACACTGGCTTAGGGCATTTCTGGAGTGAGAAAAAGAGGTAAGGGGCGTGAAGCCCACGACTGGTTGGTAGTTGTTTGTAGTAGTTGATGTGCCCACTGGCTGTATTACATGTGTTCGCTACACAAAAGTTTAGCTTGGACTGAATAAATTTGAGGGGAAAAAATGGATGAAGAAATAATCTAACATGCCAAACATTAGCACTGTCAGTATCTTGCTCATGCCTGCAAAGGGTGGTTTACATAAGGCTATCTGAAGTCTCCATCACTGTATGGAAGGTTTTACTGTCATGATGGAATACATCGGAGAAGGTGCCATTTGAAACATTGATAGGAATCGATCACAATAGCCCTTTGATTACTGTGTAAATGCTTTCAACCACTCTCTCTCTTTTCTACCAATCAATATCTAGTACTTTAATAACATGCAACTGTAGGAAAAAGAAAAAGAACAGGCCTCGATTAAATAGTATTTGCAGATAATCCTTAGCATTTGTTTTAACCTGCTAGGAGTGCCAGAGATCAGTGGGGTTTGCTACATAAAACAATACAATGAGTCATAGAAAATTAAAAGAATCACAGTTAAGCATTTGAAAGTCAGTTTAGTATACGTTTCTGTGATTGGCAGCTTACCAGACTCTATCTGAATTTTTCTTATGTGGTAAATCCCATCTGGTACTCCAAATAGGTTCAAATAAACAGAATAATTAGCAAATACTACATGACCTAGGTCTGAAAAAAGTACATAACTTACATGGACATTTCAAAAGTTGTTATAAATAGTGAACCATAAGCATAACTGTAATGTAAAGACAAAATGTAAATTATACCGGGTAAACCACTATTTTCAGGCAGTGGCCCTCTGTATCTAAGAAAAACACGAAAAAAAGTTGTATTTTACCTGTATTGGTCTGTGAATCTATGATGCTTTTGCTCTGTATATTTGGAGAATAAAAATCATGTTTGAGTTTGTGTTTATTTTGCATTACTGTCTGCTTGTCAGTGAGAATGAATGGGGACACTGGAGTGTGAGATTTGCATGGGTGAAGAACAGATGCTTCTTAGCGAAGTAGGATCTTTGTGAAGAATAAAAGGCTGCGTTCACACCGCAGGCCTTCATGCTCAATTCAGAATTGCTGCTAATATCTTATTTTTTCTATTCTAGGATGTAACCCATATCTGATAAGAATATGAACTGACAGCGATGTCAAAAAGGCATGCGTGTGCAGAGTAAAATCTGTTTTTGTACCTATGCCTCTGCCACCTGTTTCTAACACATTTTGATTACAATATGTGGCTACCTTTGAGTTTTGACCAAATACCAATCAAGTCGGCTATTTCGCTTTCTTTCCATTGTGTCTCGTTGCCCTCTATGCTAACGCTGGCTCAACCAAGCAGCCATCGGCATCAAAATTCTGACAACTATCTCAGGTGAATGACGTACGATTTACTTATTGTCATGGCAATACTAACAAATTCCGATTTGAGCGTTCAAATACAAGGCGTGTGTTGATGGCATGCCTCAGATTATCCATGTGGTCCAGACTGGAATTGAAAAAATTCAACTCCATGCAGCTTTCTGCTGTTCACACTGATTAGAATGCATCAGATCTGTGTCAGGGGAAGAAACATCTGAATTGGGACACTTTCAGGTGCAGTGTGAATGTAGCCAAAGAGACAGGAAAACGGTGAAACTGAGAGGGAGAGAGGGTGTATTCCAAAGAATCTTCCCTCGTAACCGTTATTTAACCATGCAAAAAGAATAACAACACAATCTTGCTTACAGCAACAGCCTGGGGGAGTGTTTGCAGGGGGAGGGAGAGTTACACACAGTCACACAGTCACATGCAAGATCCGCCCAGCACTAACACAGCTGGCCACTGATCAGCTACACTGGAGCAGTTGAGAATCAAGTGCCTGGCTCAAGGGCACTTTGATGGTATTCGTTAAGGGCGGGGATAGTGTTATTCATTCACTCCCCCCTCCCAGAGTTTCCTAGCCAATCTCAGACAGATTCAAACCATTACATTTACATGCAGCCTTTTAATACGTTAATAGGACCAGTGCAGTCTTATTCCAAATGAAATTACCTCACATAAAAACCTTCACCCTGACTCGAGTACTAACTCCAATCCTACTGAAATTTCAAAGTGATTTGGATTTTCTCATGCATGAAGTCAGTACAATGCAAGGGTCCAAATACTCCTTGGCTGGATTAGGGGTGATGATGAATGATGAATGATACGCTTGTAGAGTGAAAGGTTAATGAAATGAGAGATCATTAAACAAACGGATTCTTAGGTGAAAATTGCCTCACGAGGATGAAGGAAAGCACCTGAAAGGATTCTATTGACTTCCAGATCCATTCAGCATCTCCTTCCACCCATAGACGTCTAATTATTATCACAGATCACAGATTAGGCTTGACGATGGACATAAATCCAGATCTAGATAATCCAGTTGCGGCCTGCATGTAAACGTAGCATTCTTGCATCAGATACAGTTCTCTTGATTGCTCTTGAGTGCTGTGTGGCTCAAAGAATAAGGAAAAAAGTACGCATTTCACTACTGCACATCAAACCAAGTACCCAGACAGACAAAGGACTTTCTGTTCCTACATAAAGTTACCTCAAAGCAAGCACTACAACCAGTACTCTGGTCTTCATATTTAGAATCCATCTGCCAACGACATGATTTTCCTGGAAAAGCTTCCTTGCTGAATACAAAATGCCTGTTTTTTGCAAACATTATACAAATAGAGCCATTTGTGATGGATTTGACTAATCCTCAAGATCCAACTCATTACGTAACAGATCTAGGCCAGACATTTGCTTTCTGTATTACTTTAAACACTCTCCTTGGAACCTGTTATTGGAAAGCACTAATCATTGATTTCTTCTATTCCTGACAAAGTAGAAATCTTGCTTAGCTCCTCACAGGCCTCACCTCTTCCAGGAGATGCAGTGTTGTTCCAAAATGACTCATAAATGACTCTGCATCCTTTTAAATGAGCAGTTACAGCAGGCTATTCTGTCATGAATTACCGTGGCAGATAATTGCATTTGGAATCCAATTTAACAAAGGCACAAATTCAGAGCGGATGGCAGAGTAAGCGCTCGGTGCGCCGACGCACTCTATTACAAAATGATCTACCGGCAGCTATTTATATGGTGTGAGAGACGAAGCGAGAGAAGGGGCAGGAAGTCAAAAGTGAACAGGATGAACAACGCATGAACAAAATGACTGAAACCTGCTCTACAAAAGCGTCTTGCCTAACACTTGCTTATTGATGCCGGTGTACAGCGTGCATGCATGTTGTGTGAGTGTGTTGCTTGTGTACTGCGCATGTACTTGCAGACTAAGATTGTCGTCAGTGGAACTTGTTTGGAGTCTCTAAACTGTAAACCATATGGTCTAATAGCAGACTGAAAAGATTTGAGTGACACGCTGATACAAAACCCCACACTGCTGCTTCGTTAATGCAATTGCTTATGAAAAGCCTCCTTTATAGCCATTTGTTTATTAAGGACAGCTGTTTCAGTGGAAAGCTCACTCAACCGGCATCTGTCTTTTAGCGAAACATGGAATCTTGAAAGGTGCTCTATTATAGGAATCTAAATTTACATCCATATAGGTAGGTGATGTAGGAAGACACTGTCAAAATGTATTGGGAGCAGTTTGATTTAAAGTTATTGCATTTTCAAAAATCTAGTGATTTGAACAGGCAGGTTCACTGCATCACACCTGGACTTGGTTTTGATTGGTAAACAGTCCTAAACAAAAGCTTAAATCCTTCAAGCCAGGCATGTTTGCAGCATTTGAACTGACATACCCTCTGTTGCATTATTTAAATCAGGGGAGGAGGTACTGCTCAGAGAATCAGGCATCCAGCATTGTGACTGCTCTACCTGTTCACTAAATTACATTTATTTGGAAACATTGCGAAGTACGTTCTTTTCCTGAGGCATTTGATTAAAACACATAAATCATGAAAATTGAAAGATATGGGTGTTTTATATTAAAACCGACCCTTCAACCAAATCCAGACGGAAAGCCCTTATTATATTTACAGCTCTGAAAGAGTGACATTCGGTTACACGTCTTCATAGAGACAACTTGCAGATGTACAGTGCAAACTGAAAAGGATTTTCTCACAGTATCCTTGGACTTCGGTCCACAGTTCAAGTAGTTTTATAGATCCGGTCCATGCCAGCTCCTGGGAAAAAAGAAAAAAACAGAAAAACAGAAAATCATTTGGCCTTGTGAGGGCACTGAAAATCGACTGAGATGGCACAACAATGTTTTGTTTTACCTTAGGAATGTGGATTTAAAGTTGGTTAAGACAAATAAATCTCCTCTGCTGATTACAAGGCGCCTGCAGAGCCAATCCCAGGGAGCATCTTAAATGAATTATTGATCCCATGACCTTTCCCAGTGTTAGGGTTTGCTCTTCTTTGATCCAGCTCTGTTGACTTGACTCACACTATGGACAATCTGGACTGATCAAACATTAGCTTTCCATATTAGACTGTTAATTATTCTGGTTATATTTGTACACTATTTAAACAGGTGACGCATGTGGCTGTGTGCATGTGTTCTTGCACATGCCTGTGTATGTCTTTGTGTGTGTGTGTGTGTGTGTGTGTGTGTGTGTGTGTCTGTTCTGTTATGGCAGCGCGATGAAATGAATGTTTCTTGAGGTTAGAGGAGATCTGCACTGTACTCATCTGATTCTCACTGCATGATGTATGGTCAAATTGATTGAAAGGACATTTTCAACAACATAATAGCACATTGACATCTTAGATTAGAAAACAAAAGCAATACACTATTTTTTGGAGGCTTGTTTGAAAAAAAGTAAAAAACAATTTCAGATGCATGGCAGATATTCAGCTTAATTACATTCTCCATCATGCGCTGTGTGTTTGACAGGGCTTGTTGACAGAGAATAGTCTGGATCAGGTCCTATTGTGCCTATTTAGTGGGAAGAAATGTCGACCAGTTAATCATCTGCCAGTATGATGTGACAGATGCATCTTCTTGACAGAGACTTGCTTTAATTTAATTTCTGGACATAGTGACATTTTGCAAATGTAGACACGCTGAACTGAATAAATTGCATGAGGGAGGAATCAAAAAAGAGGCTCGGCCAATTGTAAAGCAAACTGAGTGCGTGCACAGTGCAATCATCATTCCTAATTAAGTTTTGGTTTGCACTTCAGTGGCGAGGGCTCTTTCTAATGGTTGGAGCTCTTAAATTGCTTTTCATTTGGAGTGCATTCAAAACAAATGGAACAGCCTGCAGACGTGACATTTGGAGTGCTACCCTCCTCTATCGCAAGTCCATTTGTTAGACTTATCTATTTGAGTTGGAGGCATTAAAGAACATTTTAGTGTATATGAATATTAATAATGCATGGACAGTGGACACAGGAAGGGATTTGAGCAACTTGAGACTTGCATGTTTGAAACCCAACCTGACCTAGTTCATTCCTGTAAATCACGATGAAACATCACCTCTTTCAGTTTGATGAAAGGCCAGTGATTCATCAGCTTTGGAGAGAATTGTTTGCACTCACAAATACTGCTTCAACTCCCCCAGATTATAACATACATACTCAATGTAATCACATGTAATGCTCTCACAACTTTGAGAGTTGATGCAGATGTCACAATTGACACAATATATTCAATGGGAGATGCTCTGGCAGATGAAATCCTCCAATGAAACACTCAATTCAAGTTTAAACAAAGCCTCTTTTGCTTCGGAGTCTGACAGAGACAAGGATCTCTTTTGTGAGTGAAAAGAAAAACACTTGGAGTGACAAGGCCAGAGCACAAACAACCAAACAACATCATCATACAGCAACATGGGCTCATCTGCCTCTCACAAATGTCTATGGTAAGGACAAAACCCACAAAACTGTTTTACAGTGAATTGTTTCCCAATAATTTAAAAGTGGCAGAGAAGAGAAAAAACTGAAGTTAGCTAGCAACTGATCTCAACGTGGATTAATCCTGTATGTAGGGGAGAGAGATAGTAGATGGGAGATGGACAGAGGTAAATATCAGCAGACACACAGCTCACAAGCTGAAGTGTGCAGTGCAGCCTTCCCTGATGCCACAGATTATCACAGTCGAGGTGACAGACTAAGATGACTGGCAGTGGCCAGATGGCTTCCTTCATGCAGAGCTAGGGAAGGGTAAAAGAAAGGGACAG
>OMLI01031598.1:0-19178 GCA_900302605.1 Rondeletia loricata | reverse complement strand
GCCGATGGAGTTACCCATCCCAGACAGCAGCTGGGAGTCTTTGTACTGGTGGAGTGGGTCCGTTTTGTTGGTGGAGGGGCTGGAGGGCATGGCCGGCCTGGGAGAGCCCATAGCCGACCTGGGGGAGCGTGGGGGGACCTTCATGGTGCCGCATGGGGCCTGGTGCCCCGAGGGCATGGCGAAGTTCCCGTGGTCAGAAGACGTGGAGGAGGAGCGTGAGCGATGGGGGGAGGCCTCCATCCTCCCAAGCGCGGGAACACCCATGTGGACAGGAGAGGTGACAGGAGAGGGGGACATGGAGGAGGCCGGACCGGCCTGTTGAGTCCTCTGAATGTGGCCGCCGTGCCCAGGCTTAACTGTGGGTAAAGGTAAGTTGCTTGGCAAGGGGACGATGGCGGGAGGGGGGATGTTTACATTCATCATTGGTACCTGAGAGTGGATGCTAGGCTGGAAGTTGGAGGGGTTTGGGGCATTGGCGGGGGGCTGGTTGACAGGCTTGCTTGGGATGGGGTCCAGGATGCCCAAGGGGTCTTTTTCAGAGGTCAACTGCCTTTTCTGAAGGGCACAGGAGGGAGGTATGGATGGAGGGGGCGGTACAGGGTGCAGGGTGGGCTGTGTTTTATGGTGGAACGCTGCTCGGGGCATATCCATCCCAGGGGGGAAGTTCCCCCGTGGCATGTTCATGTTCATGACTGGGCTTTTGGCAGTGGCTGTGGGGGAGAGGGGTGTGCTAGTCCTCCCTGCCATAGCACAAGACGGCTGGCCCGCAGGGGAGCCGTGGAGCATCACGGTGGGCGGGGAAAGAGGCATCCTGCTGTTCCCATGGATGGAGACCGAGCCCGGGCTGCCGGCTCCCGGGAACCCACAGGGGTTGGTCCTTGGAAACCCGTCAGGGTTGCCCAGGGTGTCTGCACTGGGGGACTGGGAGCCGTCTCCGTACAGCTTAGCACTGGAGGGAGGTGGGCTCAGCATGCCTCCATAACCAGCCCGGAAGGGGGATTTGGGGCCCGGCTCCCCGCTGCCCAGCCTCTGCTGCCTGGGGTAGCCAGGGTAGAGCTCTGGCGGCTGGGCTCCACCCACCTCCTGGGGTGGGTACAGCCTCTGCTGCTGCTGCTGTCCAGCCGCCATCATCATCTTGAAAGGGTTCTTGCAGTCGGGGACAGCAGTGTTGGGCAGGCCCTCATGGGGTTTAGTCCTTATTGCTCGTTGAGTCGTGGAATGCACGGCGACCATAGGTGTAGCACCTTGAGGCCAAACAAAGCACGTTTGCGTTAATTTGAGAATAAATAGTCTTCCAACAACCTGAGAGTAAATAAGATTTTTTTGGTCAGATTTCATATTCTTCGTGGCTCACAATGCCCACAATACAAACACCTTAGACAAGAAACAAGGCAGGAAAATGTTTTTTGTCTACAGGCCACAGTGGCTGGTGAATCATAAAAATCATAAACCAGCATATTTCAGTATTTTACCAGCCAAAATTTACCAGCTGGTGGCTGGTGTTACTTTCCCACCGTGCAGGAAAACTCACCCTAAGTCACTCTGGATAGGAGCACCAGGAAAATGCCTAAAATGTTAATATTAATGCAGCTATCTGTGCTCGACTGACTCGTGGGCTGCCAGTGATCTGAAACATAACTTTAGGAATTTAATTGACTTGAAAAGACAAGATTTACATGCACTTGTACCTCCCCCTGGACTGGTGAGCGTCAGAGATGGGTGTGTCTCTATGCTCCTGTGCAGCGTGGCCACGGCCAGCAGCTTCCTCTTGTGGATGCAGAGTTTGGTGACGTCTTCGTCCGCCCTCACGTCCTCCGCCGTCCTCTGCTTGACCACAGCCCCCGGGTCGAAGTTGAACACCTGAGAAAAAAAGACAACATTTTTGTGCCTTGTAAATGAACCGCAGGGTTTCCTATAAAATGATAATATTAACAGCAATGAATTAACAGCTGCCTATGTCTATTTTTGTTTTAGATTTATATCAGGTGCTGTGATGCACTAAACTGGCATTCAAACCTGGCATTTTTCGTCAATGAAGGTTACAAAAAACAAAGCTGTACCGCTGTCAAGCGCTGAAAGCATGTCAGTGAACTACAATGACCATACTTCATTGCACCTATGATTCGCTTTTTGGTCCAAAAGTTGCTGCTCCTTCAAGTTGCACTATTTCTGTGCAGACATAAATTGAATAAATAGGCAAAGTTTGAAACGTTGCCTATATGATATGCTGAGGGGGAAACCATTTATAATTAGCTGTATGTTAGATTTGCTTCACAAAACTAGCATGGGAGTATAATAGTCAGCTAACATTGCAGTAGCAGGTTAGCCAACACTAGCCTCATTCACTTATAGTTAATAAAGTCTGAGAATGTAATGCTTGAAGAAAGATAAGATACTAAGCTCGCTAAATGAAATGTCAATAAAAATGCAGCCAATATATCGCCTATTTAGAACGGGGGTTGCATCTGCCTTAATAAAACAAAGAATAGAGCAGAGAAGTCAATATTTTCCTGGTTTCTGGAACCATTTTGACCAAACGTCAGCGTAGATTTTCACTTGACATTTACTTTAGTCATTTAGCTGACATTCATTCACAGCAACTTGCAATAAATGTAACTGTAGAATAAGTGGAAATTCCTTGATCACCAACATTGCAGCAATCAAGGCAGGGCACCTTCAACATAGGCTCCAGCCTTTGAATGGTCAAAACTCTTCCAAAGCCAGGCATACCAAGTCTTCACCGATGTATGAATCTCTTGCAACAATAAATATGAGAGGAAATGTACTAAAAAACGAAACTTCGCCTCCTCATGAAATGATCTTACACTTTCATCCCATACCTCCCAACAGCAGGGATGGGATCAGACACATGATCCCCCGAACTAAACCAAAATCCTGTTTGTCATCTACTAATGTACTCTTCCATTTTTTTTCTTGGAATGATATGTGGTTCACGTCTTTTCCTTCCATCTTCACTTTCTCCTTACAGTGACTGGTCAACCTTGGGGGGGAAAAGAGCTACATAAACGCCACCTGCTAATGTGAGTTTGGGGATTGTGACTTCTACCTTAATCTTTAATTAGGATGCATTTGCAGCACAGTTAGGAGGCAGCTTTAAAAGGGCCGACCGCCCGCTGTGTTTAAATAAACGAGGACAAGACTTACCTTGTGGAGGATAAGTGGGCACTCCAGGCCACATTTGCAGGTCCCATCTGTCAGCAGGTAGGTTTTCACCTGCTCCAAGCTGGTCAGCACCGAGCCACTGGGACTGGACATGAAAAAAACAAAACAAAAGCAAGGCTGAGGAGAGCCGGCCTTCAGCTGGGGATGTCGCAGAGCACAAATGTTCCTTGGGTGACATTATGCAACACTAATTTGCGTTCAATCAACATGGTTTTCTGAAGGCCGATATCAAATATTTTTGGATTGAAGCTGCCCAAAGCTGCCAATATTTTAATTTGACCAATTTCATGCCCAAAAAATTACAAGGATTCAGTGTTTCCCCCTAGAATTGTATTCTTTCAGGGTGGAAAAGCCTCAGAAACAGCATTTAGACCGTCATGGGACACTGAAACTCTCCACTGTAACCCAGACTAATGAATTTTTTCTACGTGGGTTAGCAGCTCCTTAAGGCAGGGTGAGGCAGGTTTCATTGCAGGTTTTATAGACTGATACCCATGAAGCTGGTAGGCTAAGTAAAATACTCCCACACCACAGTGGAATTATTTCAATCATCAGCCATATGAAATAAAAGTACTAAAAACATTCACTACCTATGGTACGACATATGATATTTTGGCAAACTGATGTATTGGTCTAACCCTAGCACTAATGAATACGGTCAACATGCAGGCAGTAGCAGGTTAATATGACTGTTAGTCTAGAGCAGTAAATTACCTTTCCAAATATCTTTCCAGTCTTTTTTGTACGGTTTCACAAAAAATTTGAAGACCTGGAAATGATCTAATTAAATGTCTATACGTTTCCTGATATTTCTGACCTGTGTAGGAAATCAATATCATTAAATTACTATCCCAAGATATCCCAAACAGGAAATAATACCGCTAATGCCCTGATGATGTGTCCACATAACTGACAAATTTGGCAGTTGATTTCTTTGACTTCCATTGTTCATACTTCAAAAAAATAGACCCGTTTCTCCCTGGAAAGAAAGAAAAGCCAACTGAGGACTTATATTCAAGGACTTAAGGTAAACATCAGGAATGTGATCAGGAACACAAAACAACAGTAAAGCAGTCAAACACCATGAGAAATGGGTTTTGTGTCCAAGAAAAACCTGAAAAATCCTATTTAAATCTTAGCATTGATGAAAAACATTGTGTTCATTGGTAGTTCCTATAATACATATACACTACACTGACAAAACACCAAATGACTGAATAGTCAGTCACCGCTGCTACGAAAATATCAACTAAAAGGACGTACAGTTGCACATCCCTGGAGCAAATGCACACTTTAAACTTGAAAGAACATGAGCAAATACTAGCATGTAGTGACAGTATCAGGCCATGGTCATAGAAGTAGACAGGATTCCTTCCAACACCCAAAATAAACCTGACACCAGCCGACTGCTTTAGTTCATTGTGGCTGGTACGTACACAGGTATTGGTGCTCATAAGCAGGGAAGGAAACATGTATTGCTCATAAGCAGGGAAGGAAACTAACCTGTTGTCTACAGGACACAGTGACTGGTAAATCACAAAATTCATCAGCCATGTTCACCCTTTCACCATCCGAGTAGATTTTGTAAATGGAAAAGGACCTGAGTGATGGCTGGCTACCTCCCAAAGTGGCTGGTAGGCCAGCCACATCCAAAATTTACCAGCATTTGGTTGGTGTTATTTTCCCATCCTGCTTAAAAGCCAGGCAACCATTGGGCCTGTAGTTGGTACCTGTGTCAAGGCATCACACATTATGATGTTAATAGCAGCCTAACAAAATACATCAAGGCAGATATTTTTAACATTTATTTATCCAGGGAAAGTCGTCCAAGTACGCTCTTTTTCAGAACTGCCCTGCTTCAACGTTAACACAGGTACATTCACACCTGGGAGCTGCCCAGTGCAACCACAGCTTTCCACTGTTGGCCGCTGGGAGCTGCCCAGTGCAACCACAGCTTTCCACTGTTGGCCACTGTGCAGCTTCTCTGGAGCGGTTGGGGGGATAACCGTGCTTCCACACTGCGAGCAACACGATCTACAAGTCACCGCAAGTCTGTTCATCTTCTATAGAGCTACGTTTGGCCAGTTATCCACGGGAATAAGAAAGATACACCAAACAACTGAATGGACCCAGAAATGCAAAGTACTTTTTTTTTAACAGTGTGGAACCTGAAGTGTTTAATTTTTCCTTTAAGTCATCAAAATGATGCAACGTTATGAAAGGTAATACCAAAGATACATCATTTATTTTTCTTCATCAAAACTCTGTAGCTGAACGAGACCAGTACATAGATGCAAATGGAGCCTCTCACACCGCCCAAAATCGGTCAGAATAGAGCGACCCTTCAACCAAGTTGCTCGCAGTGTAAATGCACAGTAAGTGCCCTGCCCAAGGGCACCTCAACGGTAGTTGTTGAGGGAGGAGAGAGTGTTTCGAACAGCCAACCTTCCCGTCGCGAGTCCGCTTCTCTAACTCTGACAGTTTGCCTAATTCACCAGTTGCCGTATTGAGGATTCTCCTTACCTTATGTAGATGACCCCTCCACTGTGCTCCGCCTTGCGCTGCCAGCCAATGGGAACCTGGACAGGGACGGCCTGCCTCTCATCTCCCGCCTCACAGTCCTTTCCGCCATTCATTGCTCCACTGGTTTTACGCTCGACACCTCAGAGGTATATATATCACACATCAACCAGTGTCTTCGCAATACATGTCATGTTCGTCTTCCAATGGCGTCGTGGTGGTGGTGATGGTGGTGGGGGTTAAGGAGAAGGTGGGACCGCGGAATTCGCTTCAATGCTCGGCTCTGCTTTCAGGTGTCGGCCGAGGGTGCGGGTGGGTGGGGAGGGTAGGGTGAGGCGAGCTCACGGCAGACCCTACCCTTTGAGTTGCTTCATGGTTTGGGTGCTAAATGGCGCGTGGACTTCCATTACTGCATCTTCTCATTCAGAGCCATCGGTGACGCATCCGACTCAGGAAGACGCTGGTCGACGAAGGCGAGGATCAGGAGTCGACGTGTGCTGTGCTTTCACGGGAAAGTCCTTTATATAAAACAAAAATATTACCATTCGTCTTTTGTTCCACACAATGGCGTTCCTCAACTGCAGAAGTAGTTTCCGTTCAACATATCGGTTCCCAAACGCAGTTGGGTAGTGGTATTCCCATGGTTCCTGTGTGGGAAGGACAGAGGAAGAAGTGAATAAATGATCTATGTGGTCAATTTTCTTTGAACGAGTAGAAGTCCATCATTTGATTTGCTTTGGGAAATAGAAAAATACATGACAAACATAAATATTTAACCCCAGTGGATAGCACAACACTGTGGTCCTTAATGGAAGACAAAATAACACTAACTTGACATACAACACAATAAAACACAATCAAAGGATCATAGGATATACACGGCACTAGCTAATACTGGCTACTTCTCCATTTGTTCCAGAGTAATGTTACAATATTAAAGTAATATAACAGTAATACGTATCTAGAGTGATATGTATAGTCTCTAATGCTCATTGTTTGTCTTTCACTGTCCTTTTGGACTGTATGTCATCCTTGCGTATTAAGTGTGTCAGTATCGCGAAACGGAAGCTGTCGACGCATTTTTGCATTAATGTTACCAAGATAAATTCCTGTACATTGTTGTCCGAAAAGCTATTTTGAGTGGAGCATGATAACAAGAAGCAAACATAATATCAAACTAAAAATCTTTGGTGGATAAATCACTAAGGGTCACCTGTCACACTGGGTGGTAACTTTTTGAGACGATAACGTTTGAATCCCTCAGTTATATACAGTTTGGTCTACCGTGAGCCAATCAAATCAGAGTAAAACACTTACGCTGCTCTACACAAGGCGGTAGCGTCTAAACTTCTGCAAACTTTTGACATATTTCTGTGAAAAAGGACATTTCTATGAAATTAAACTAAATGTGTATTGATTATTTTGGTTGATGGAAAATATTATTGGCAGGTTTTTTTTTTAGCTCACCAGTCCTTGGCAGGCGAGTCAAAAAGTTGATTTAAAACACTGATGAAAGCATTTCAAAGTCAGTAATCAGGTTGAATCCAGACTGTGAGAGGGATGGAGCGCCATGCAAAGTCTCCTCTCAGCCGCCGGTGCTGCTGACTCATAACTGCCCTGAAGAGCTGCTGAGACGAGGAGGTCAAACCAAACCCAACGACACTACCACAGAGGAAGAGAGGTGAAATGGGTATTGCTAACCCTGGCACAGTTAAGTGAGTGAGCGGTTAAACGTATGCTATTTATCTGGAAATACACAGCAACAGTCGGGCATTTCTAAACATGTTTTTGAGACATGCGTGGCGTTCTATTAGGTGAACCAACACATAGTTAAAATCTCATTTCCCACGTTTCCTTGTTTGGGAAAGACAAAGGCAACAGAGAAAATATAATTTCTATTGTTGTGGTCACATTGGAGAGAAAAATATTTATTTTTCCAACAAGTGATTGGTACAAAGAAGGATTGGGAGAGAGGTGTATGATATGCAACAAAGGTCCTGTACCGGATTCAAACCCAGGACACTGCGGTTACATGGTATGCGCCTTAGTCAACTGAGCCAAGATGCCTCTAGTGTTTCCCATCTTTACCCTTTGCAAAGCAATGCATTCATTTTCACTGCGTCTACCAGGCTACTGTGACTGCATGGATTCAAATCACACTTCATGCCATTTTACTGCCCATCTCTCTCCACCATTTCCTGCCTCTCAGCAATTGCCATGTCCAAATCGCATGTGGTACCTACTAATCAGTAACCTTTTTCTGCAGGCTGATATTTTTTTACTTTGTTGATAGTTCACAGTAGAGAGAGACAGGAAGATTGGGGAACAGAGAGGGGGATGACATGCAACAAAGATCCAAGGCCGGATTTGAACTCGAGACGTTGCGGGTACATGGTATGCAACTTATCCAACTTGTAATGATGCTGATTTAGCAACTGAAGCTGATTCTTCTGTTGCACTCGTTGTAAGTCGCTCTGGATAGAAACACCAGCTAAATGAATACAACGTAAAATGTAAATGTATGACTTTTTTACCATTACTGTGTGTTCACACTGTGAGCAACACGATCAACAAGTCACCGGTTGTCCATTCATTTCCTATAGAGCTGAGCGGGCTGCACAATATTTCAAACCCTGAGGATACCTGTGATTCCAGCGGCTACGGTCACATTAAAGCGATTGGTCTGGGTGCACCAAAAGTGGTCCAGTGTTGTGCCTAAATTTGTATCCCCTAAAAAAATCTGTTTCCCTGGCAGTGTGTCCTCATTTTGTCCTCGGTGTGTGTTGGTGTTTTGCCACTGAGTAAGGAAATTGTGGTGGTGGGGGAAACGAGATTAATAAATGACAAGTAGACTAATGTGTAGCTTCACAACTTCCTTGTAGAACCAATGGACGCTTGTGATTTGAGATAATAAGATCGCAAACAAGCGTGATCTCCGTTCATTATGCGGCACCTAGTTATGTAACTCTCGGTAGGCTACTTTCATTATCGGTAATTGTGAATTGTTTTACTGTTTGAAAAGCCAGTAGAAAACAATCAACAGAAATTGTAATGATTTTGTTATTTTCTTCCTTGGCTGTGAAATTGAGGAGAAAACACAGCACCACTGGGGGAAACCGATTTTGGCACAACACCGGCTTGCATTGTGATCTGAATTCGACATAGTCTGGACTCGATCCAGCCACGATGCTCATACAAGCGATGTGAGAAGATAGAGAGGAAGAGAGGGGGAAAAGTAATGCAGAAACAGATTTAAATAAATACAGCCACAGGAGACATACAGTGATGTGATCTCAGAAAAAAAGTAATCTTTTGAATAAGACCTCATACGTCACGTCAAAGTGACAAGTTGAACCACGGCCAAAGATTCTCAAGTAACAAAATGTATGGTCCATCAAGGACAGCAGCTTATGTATAATATGTATATTAATGTCCAAATTTTAATTTTAATATGATCAGACAAATTACTAGAAAGTCAGTTTGTGCTGCTCTCTTCTGTAGCTGAGGCTCTTCCCACCAATATCAGTGAACAAATAGTGTTCTGTACCGTTTGTCCTAGTATCATGAAAGTATTTGGTATTACTGTGACACTTATTGTTTTACAGTAAAATTATAGCATCATAACAGTCATGTACTGTATTGGCTGTGGGGGTTTATGTCCTGATTCACTTTGCCTGGAATATTTCCAACCCACGTTCGCTTTTAACTGACTTCAGTCTTGATTCCTCCTGAGCAGAGCAAGAAAACTAACCCTGTTTGTCTGCGGGGTTACAGTGGCAACTCATGATTTAGATCAGAACAGGAGCTCCAAATTATGACTGTAGAGGAACACAACAAAAAATTCACCAGCATTTGGCTTGTGGTAATTTTCCACCCTGCTCTGAACCGAGACGAGGACTTAACTCTTCACTGTGCACACTGTGCAAACCAGGGGAATAAAGCCAATTACAGCTGATCAGGGTGAGGGGGGGTAGACATTTTCGGACCCAAAGAAATCAAGGAAACAAGCTTTTCCCAGACCAGTACAATCATTAAGGCTGTAGATTATCATTGCATTACACAAATCAGTTTGCTTACTTATGAACGTGCCTCACTGCAGACAAAACTGTCCTGCCCCGATGTGATGAGTTAAGGTCTATGATCAGTCACACACTAAACACTATTACACTTTCCAGTTGATCCACAAGATTTGTCTTATTTCATCAGAGCAAACGGGAGTGAAGAATAGGTGCAACGAGCAGCAATGCAAGTTGTCTGCACAACACACATACATAGTTTGTAGAGTATATACTACAGATAACACTGACTGTGCCACCAAAAAGTACTAGTACACTGACCTGGTAACCAGGTGCCAGTCTCTCCTCACTGAGACACTAAATCACCATCTAAACTCATTTTGGTAGAGAGCTACATTAATTAATTAACTCTCAACCAAGCATTCAAAGCCTGTAACCCTGTGAAGTTGGCTAGCATTGGGGTGAATTAGCCATATTGTCATGTAGCAGACTGACTGACTTGGACACTTCAAAGTTGACAGCTACACAAGTCGGCTAGGTCGCGAGCTAACTTAGCTGACGAGACATTTTCCCCCCAAACTGGCGAGCATGTCAGCTGGTTCAGGGTCTTTAACATTAGATAATACCCAATTAACTAGGTGAACATTTAGCCAGGCTGCACATCAACTGTGCCAACACGCACCAGTGTTGTTATATTAACGCAAACGACATTAAAAGATTAATTAGTTTACTACGGCAACACATGCGGCTAAAACAACACCAGCTACGGCCTTCGCGTTTCTAAAGTGACCGTGTCAACATGCGAAGTCAGTCTGTTCTGACTGTATTTTTTTATGCATTGGAGAGAGAGAGCATCTAAGCTAGCTGGGGGGTTAGCTTAGCATGCCAAGCGTCAGCTGTCTGGCGTTAGCTCACCAGCTAGCTTGTTGTAACGAACATGAATTAGCGGGCGAGCTCGGTTACGCTAAGTAACGTTTTAGCATTTAAATATGTGAACCGTTAACGGGGCCGCGCGCGAGTTGAGCAGCAACGGCCCAGATTCCGACTTCGAAATGTCGAAGTAAAAAAAGCAACTAGGCCCCGCTGTTGGCCTTTCGAGCCAAGGGGGGCCAGGCAAGGCCAGGGCCAGGGCCGAGTTAGCACGGTTAGCTTAGCATGCTAACGCTAAATTAGCTAACATCAGTGCGAACCGTTGCGTTGCAGAGAAGCGAAGAAGAGAGAGAGGCGCTTTTTAAGGCACTAACGGTTCTCGCGCTGCCAAATCAAACCCCGCGAAGGCGTATCGGTGTTGAAAACTGTGAAATGAGCGCGAGGAACGGTGCGTTTGTGACCTTTATAAAGAATACGAAATAAGAAGCCTACCCATTAGTTCAGTTCTGCCTCTGCTGGTTCTCCTACACTGGGATATATTGAGGAGAGATGATGGAGAGCCGCACTGCGCATGCGCGGCAGGAGCAGCCAGATGGGAGAGGTGATGCATGTTTCCTCCAGAGCTCAGATACATGACACCTGCATGGAAAAGAAAAGTTGTGAAATGAAATGGAGTACAATTAAATATTTTATTCCAAAACAATTACAACAAAATTACAAATATTCAGCGTTTCCCCCAGAATTGTATTAAGGCCTCAGAAACGGCACTTAAACCAAGAATAATCATAATTATAACAATAAAATCACATTTATGCAGCAATAAACCTGAATCTATTCAGGTTAAGGGCTTCCCATGGACATCCAGTGTTGAATTGATCCATCATACCATATATAATCAAATAAACTATAAACATATCTGATTTTTTATAAATGGCCAATATCATACCATAAACTATATTGGTCTAACCCTTTAACCCTTACACTTAACCATAACTGACCAAAAAACTCTTTTAATATGACATTTCTTATGGTAAAATCTTCTCTAATAAAATGGGGTTTTGTGGTTTAATGTGTATTTAGTTGGGGGTCCTTGATTTGTAAATGTATGGGAACCCCTGGACTGAATAACTCATTGGTCATTCAGTGGATTTATTTTTATTTAACCTTTATTTAACCAGGTAAGTCCCATTTAAATGAAAAAAGCTCTTTTTCAAGGAGAGCTGGTAGCAGCACAGAAAGATACAGACAGACAGGACAGCACATAATACAAATAAAAATACAATATAATAAAGCACAAAAATACAATACAGTAGAAAGTAGTGACCAGAAAAGAGAGAGAGAAGGAAGGACAGTGAGAGAGAAAGAGACAGATACATACATGTATGTGTGTGTTTATCTGATGTAAAATGTAATATTCAAAGTGGATACATATTCATCATCAGTTCAGATATTACACTTTTGAAAACTGCAAAAAATTCAACCTTCCTGTTAATGTGATAAAACCCAATAATGTCACAATTACCACGTTAACAGGAAAAGGTTATTAGATGAATTAGTGTAACATTATTGCGTTAACAGGATTATTACATTCTTAGCTGTACATTGTTATTATGTTAATGGTTTATGACATTAATGGTTTTAATATTTGACCTTTAATCATAGCGCCCCCTTTAGGCCAATCAGTTTTAAGTTGAGTTAGTTGTATTCCATGTTTTCTTAGCATAAAATATGATCAAATAGAATTTAAAAACATACAAAGTGCAAGGCATTTCTCTGATGATGACAGTAGCAGTCCATTTTGGTTGGATATTCATTGCTTTGTGTCACAAAAATTGGATAATATTCCTTTATTTACAATCTCTGATATCATTTATTGTATATGTAACTTGGATGTAAACATTTCTGTATTGTTCTTTTTGTTTGCCTTGCCTTCTTTTTCTCCTTTTGTTCTATCATTTTAACGCTGTTGGAAGTATCTGAAATGTTCCCTATCTTATTGTGTGCATTTCCCCTGCTTAATAATAAAAAATATAACAGAGAACAAAGTCACAACTTTACGTTTTCTTTGATTTCCTAAACAAGTGTTAGTTATACAGCATCAGGGCAGGAAACTCACTTTTCTACCTGCAGTAACAGTTATCTAATATTACTAAAAATAGAAAGATGTGAATGAATGAAAAAAGGACATTGTAAGTTGAAGGAGAAGAATCCAAAAAAAAATTCTATTCTATTCTATTCTACAATGACGTGATGAAACAATTATTCTATTCTATTCTAACATAATATTAAAAAAATTTATATTATACCCTATTCTATTCTGGTGCTACCGCTCCAGCCAATCAGCGAAGGAGTTGCCGTGTAATCCGGAAGTGGTTGTATGGGACGGGAAGTGGTCATTGGCAGTGGAGGAGTATTCCCGCGAAGATCGAGACAGTTGAACACCGTGTTAAATTATTATTGACTTCACCAGGTAAGTGTCTTTATTAATGTACATTTATAGACTGTTAGGTGAACGACACATACTCGATCTAATCACAGATGAACTGTCGTGTTGCTTCTGCAGCGTGCCGTTCTCTTAAGTATGGAGACAACGTCACACCAAAGTCCATTCATAAAATGTGGCAGATCAATGCCTCCTTGCTTGTCGACTAACATGCACACGTCCTAGAACACGACCTAAGACCATTTCTGAATAATTAGGAGCCAATCTTCAATTCGGCATATATATCCTGTACTAAGTCAGCAGTTCTTTAAATAAAATGTCACGTTTTTAACTGGTTCGCCGGTTATTCCGACATTCTTCTTCCACTAAAACACACCGCAGAGGGCTGTTCGCGAACAGCACGAACCAGTTATAAAAGTTGAAATTGTATTTAAAGAAGTGCTGCTTCGTGTATTAACTGTATGCCGAATTGAAGAGTGGCTCCTAACAATTCCGAGACCTTAAATAAAAGTTACATCAGCTTTGTACATCTGCCGATAAGCAAGCCATATTAAATTGTCGAATTTATTTGAATGGAGTTTGGCTTGAATACAGAATTAGGTTAGAAGGTTAACAGTGGAGTAAAACTAGGATAAAAAAATAGTAATTCTTATACATTCTCTCATTGAGCTGACTGCTGTTCAATGGAATAATAATAATGATCAAATCAAACTTTTCCCCAATTTCCTGGGGACTTCCTGGAATCCCCTCAAGGACCCCTGGAGGTCCCTGGACCCCACTTTGGGAACCACTGAGCTGACCTAATCTAATTTGACATGTTCTGTGTTGCTGTCTAGATCTTCATCATCATGAGTAAAAGGAAGGTGAAAGACGCTCCTATGCCAGTAGGAGAATGCATCTCACAGGTTTGTATCAGCCAGTTTGACTTATTCTCTACTAACTCCCTTGAAAATTGATATATATATACAGTTAGTGTTTTGGAGTGAAACTCTCAGGTTGCTGTTGTTTCAGCTCAGTTCGCTTTACATTTCCATTTCCAGGCTCAGAGGATATTGAGGGAGCGGCTGTGCCATCAGCAGCTTCCAGAGCGGCCGGAGGGAATGGAGGCTCAACATAAGTAGGTTTATTTTTTATTGATGTTCGGTTAGAGAGTTTAAGATAGTTTCACTTTTTACGTGTTTTGAAATGGAGCATTATGGGTATTGTAGTAAGAAAACAACCTGTGTACTTTCAGACACCTGCTGGAGCTGCTGAGGCGGACGGCCGTCCACGGAGAGAGTAACTCTGTGCTCATCGTCGGTCCGAGGGGAGCGGGGAAAACAATGGTGCGGCACTGTAGATAGACAAAACACACGGCTAGAATGGGCTTATGGGTAAAATACAAAGGGTGATGATGCCTGTGTCGATGTCTTCCTGTAACCTGCAGCTGCTGAACTGCGTGTTGAGAGAGCTGCTGGAGGAAAAGGAAGTGCAGACGAACGTGTTACAGGTTTATCTCAACGGTAGGTACTCCGACTCTTCCATGTACTTATTCCGTTTGATTATATTGCCAATTTTATTGCAGATTTAACGATGATATGAATCCGCTGCCCGTGTCGCTGCAGGTCTTTTGCAGACGGATGACAGAATAGCGCTGAAGGAAATAACGCGGCAGCTCCAGCTGGAAAACGTCGTCGGCGACAAAGTGTTTGTGAGTATTTAGACGTTCTGAAAGAGTTTTACTAACAATTTCCCTCATTAATAACTCACTGAAATGCCCCAAACATTCTTCTGTTTTGATGGATTGCAGGGCAGTTTTGCAGAGAATCTGGCGTTCCTTCTGGAAGCGTTGAAGAAAGGTACGTGTGTCATCAGGTGGTTCAAGTGGGCAGCTGAAGGCTTCGATTAAGTTGAGTTATCGGAATTCAAGGTCTTAGATACGGTCGGTTAAATGTGTTTAAGTCTTGAATACAGTTACAGAAGTCTTAAAGAACGTTGCGTTGGTTTTCTAGTGAAAAGTCTCAGTATACTCTGATACTGTCTTTGAACCTTTCAGACTTCCTTTTGGGGTGAAATTAGCTTATTATATTATTATGATGTTATAATATTATACAAATTGGCCTTAAAACAAAGTCTGGAAATGTCTTAAATCGAAGTTGCAGGAACTTGTAGTCTCCCTGTTCACTAGACTTACACTACAGTGACATTGCACCTACGATTGGGCTTACACTTGTGTTGACTCAATATCTCACCCGATAATTTCCACATTAAATATCAGTCTCACTGACAGGCTGAAGGGCTGGCAGACCCCGCTGGCTTGAAACAGCCCGCTCAGCAGTTCAGAAACCTTTTTGTAATGTTTTTATTGGGAGGTTGGTTGCGGGGAGTTTTTGTTCCAAAACAAAGTACGGACTGGAAAGTGAGTTTTGAAAGCCAATCGTTGAGTCACAGGTATGTCGTTAAAATCTCATTTATTGCCCCTTTAACACGTTGGTTGTATCTTTGCTGCCAGTAAGCTGTGTGTTTAGGAACTTCAGATGTAGTTTGTTGGAGTCTTGGTGTTTCATAGCTTCTCTCTCCCTCTCCCTCTCTCTCTCCCTCCCTCCTCCAGGCGATCGCAGCAGCAGTCGGCCGGCGTTGTTCATCCTGGATGAGTTCGACCTGTTCGCCCACCATAAGAACCAGACTCTGCTCTACAACCTGCTGGACGTCTCCCAGTCCGCCCAGGCGCCCGTCGCTGTGGTCGGCCTCACCTGCAGACTGGTAGGCCTCGGCTGAAATTCAACCGGGAGTTACTGTCATTTTCCATCGGCTCAAAGCGTAGAAGACGATCTCTCCATCAAGCCTAAATGAAGTTTGATGGAGCCAACACACATTTTCATTCTGCCGTTTTCTTGTTGGTTGTTTTCCCTCCAGGATGTCCTGGAGCTGCTGGAGAAGCGGGTTAAATCGCGGTTTTCCCACCGTCAGATCCACCTGCTGAGCAGCCTGACGTTCAGACAGTACCTGGACCGGGTCCGGACCCAGCTCAGCCTGCCGGACGGCTTCCCCGACGCCAGATTCACCCAGGACTGGAACGCCAGCATCAAGGTGATGCTTTATCATAAACACAACACTAATTCTAAACTTGGAGGGACGATGCATCTTGTTTCACTTGTGTCCTGTTTGTTTCTCTCTCTCTTCAGACTTTGTGTGAAGACAAATCAGTCGAGGACGTTTTACAAAGACACTTCAACTCCAGCAAAGACTTCCGCTCCTTGCACATGTTACTGGTACGAGCAAACAGTTAACAAATTAACAGAACATCCAACAGAACATCTAACAGAACATCCAACAGAACATCTAACAGAACATCGGCCTTTTGGTGGACAGTTTTGTGCAAAGCATTTGACAGTGTGAGGTTCTAAATGTAAAGTTTTGGGGCCACCAGATCATTCTCTATTTAAATGGATCCCAGGACAAGACTAAGTTAGCCGAAGTTGGATCCTGGGTTGAAAGAGTTTAAAGTTTCTCCACGCTGCCTTCCACCACAGATATAGTCTCGACTCTTGTCTTCCTCTGTGGTTTTCCTTGCAGATGCTGAGTCTGAGTCGCGTCTCGATAGCCAAACCCGCCATTAAACCTGCTGACCTGCTGGAGGCCGGCCGGCTGTGTTCAGCCGACTCCAAAGCCAATATCCTGCACGGTACGTATTAATACGTGGTACAAGGCATATTAGTTGCATTGTGTGTATTAGTGTAGTGAATATCAGTCGCATTGCAGTTGCTCATTTGAAGATGAGATGAATTTCAGAAACCCCTCGAGGTTTCTCATCTCAACTGAAGTATAAAACGATGGACTTCCAGTAACTTTCTTCCAGATTGTCTCAGATATAGACGCTTTAATTTTGGGTTTTCCTCCGTAGGTCTGTCCATCCTGGAGCTGTGCCTGATCATCGCCATGAAACACCTCAACGACATCTACGAAGGAGAGCCGTTCAACCTCCAGATGGTCCACAACGGTACGACTGTTCACTGGGTTTAGGTTTGAATACTTACAGTATTTGAACATAGAAAGTGAGAAAACAGAAGCTAAAAACAACAACATGCATAAATGAAAAGTAGGGGGAAATAAACTTAAATGGCCATGATGCAAAAATTGTATGAAAGTGAGTCAAATACCAGCCAGTACATAATTCTGAGATAAAAGTTGTATATTATTATTTCCCCCTCTACGCCTCCTTTTCCTCAGAGTTTAAGAAGTTCCTCCAGAGGAAATCCCACTCCATCTACAACTTTGAACCGCCAGTCGTCATGAAGGTCGGTGTTCATTTACCATCCACCGCTGGATGGACGCATCTTATCCTAAATAACTTGAGCTGAACAGTGTGAATGTTCCCTAGTCGCCGTCATTTGAATGTTACCAGTTTGTTATATTATGTTTTCTCGTCTAATTTGATGCATCGTACAAAATTATATCATTTTCATTCCAAAATGAGATATTCACCATTTGACAAAATGATTGATATCACAGCATTAAAACAGATTTGGGGACTTTTTAAAGGATAGCAGGTTTTAGACCGATGTGTCCCCTAAAACCCGAACCCCCCCTCCCCTCCCCTCCTCAGGCCTTCGAGCACATCCAGCAGCTGGAGCTGATCCGGCCGGTCGACGGCTCCACGGCCAAAACCCAGAGGGAATACCAGCTGATGAGACTGATGCTGGACCACAGCCAGATCACGGAGGCCCTGCAGAAGTACCCACAATGCCCCACCGACGTCAAGCAGTGGGCCATGTCGGCGTTCGGCTAGGACTTTGCGAACAGTCGGACCTCGTGCGTCTGTTTTTGTTTTTCCCTCTGCTGTTCTTCAGCAGCGATGCTCCACCACAGTGAGAATAATACCAGCACTGCCAGAGAAAGTGTGAAATTAAACCCGAAACAATCAGAGGAAACACTGATGCCGATATCAATGAAACGATGACATCAACATCAGCGGACACAATTTGACTTCCTGAATCAGGGAAAGACCAATATGGCCGCTGGGACGACGAACGCTGACACGTCGGACCGAGCTGCAGCTGACACCAACGGTGGATACGATTTCAGCGTCGGGATGAATCTCATGTATTTATTACTTTAAAATATCCGTTTCTCTTAGAGCAGAGAGTTTTGGTCCAAAACAAGATGGCCACCATTTGAAAAAGTGACACTTTCTCGCTCGAAATGATCAAAATCACGAATTGAAAACAAATCGTGAGCTTGGGATTATAAGGTTCTATCTGAGTATCAGATATTTGACATACCAGCTAACAAAACTGTTACGTACTTTCTATCTTTTTTAATATTTAACCCCCAAAAAACACCACACAAGCATGAAGTAGTGAATATGTAGATAACTAAAGTCAGATAGAACCGGATAATTCCAAGATTGCGATATTATGGTATTTTTCTAAGTATAGTCAGTGACTTAAGTCCTTGTTTGACCAAATGATAACACTTCTACAGACTGGATCCTGTATACTTTACAGATGTCAAATAATGAACTTCAGATAATGATTCTTTTTTTCCTCCAAAATTGATGTATTGCATTTAGGAAATAAACTTGTTACATCTTTTTCTTACAGTGGCTCTTACTGAGCAGTGCTTGATGGCTTTGACTTGAAATCTGCCTGCCATGCACTTAGTGACACATTTAGTCTAAACACAGTGGCTGCTAAATCTCAAAATTCACCAGCCAGTCACCATTTACCAGTCCAATGCTTCAGTCACCTTTACCAGTCCAATGCTTCAGTCACCTTTACCAGTCCAATGCTTCAGTCACCTTTACCAGTCCAATGCTTCAGTCACCTTTTACCAGTCCAATGCTTCAGTCACCATTTACCAGTCCAATGCTTCAGTCACCTTTACCAGTCCAATGCTTCAGTCACCATTTACCAGTCCAATGCTTCAGTCACCTTTACCTGTCCAATGCTTCAGTCACTTTTACCAGTCCAATGCTTCAGTCACCTTTACCAGTCCAATGCTTCAGTCACCTTTACCAGTCCAATGCTTCAGTCACCTTTACCAGTCCAATGCTTCATTCACCTTTACCAGTCCAATGCTTCAGTCACCATTTACCAGTCCAATGCTTCAGTCACCTTTACCAGTCCAATGCTTCAGTCACCTTTACCAGTCCAATGCTTCAGTCA
>OMLI01031596.1:0-11572 GCA_900302605.1 Rondeletia loricata | reverse complement strand
CCTATAGGGGTGGATAAGGTCAGAGATGTAAGCAGGAGGTTGACCGTGGATGGCTCTGTAAGTGAACACTAAGACCTTGAACTGGATCCTGAACTGGACAGGAAGCCAGTGCAGGGAGTGTAGGATTGGTGTGATGTGACAGGATTTATTTGACCTGGTAAGCAACCTAGCTGCAGCATTTTGGACCAGTTGTAGCCGGCCCACTGAGGCTTTGCTAAGGCAGGTAAACAGAGAGGAACATCAAAAGGTGAAGAAAACTAGCTCACTCCATAAGTTGTATCCAGTACTTAAAGACGGAGTCATGAGAGTCAGAGGAAGGTTGTGCCGAGCAGCAATGCCAGATGATTCCAAGCAGCAAGTCATCTTGCCAAAGGATTTGCTCATCACAAACCTCGTGCTGACACATTCATGCAGTTACAGCTCATGCCGGATCCCTGGAGCGAACGGGACCATCAGAAACGTCTTGTCCAAGTGCGTCACCTGTAAATGAATACACGGAACTGCTTGCAAGCAGCTCATGGCGGATCTACCAAAATGCAGGGTCATGCCTGACGATCCACCATTCACAGGAGTCGGTGTCGACTTCGGCCCATTCCTATTGAAATGCGGAAGAGTGCAAGTAAAGAGATACGGTGTCATCTTTACGTGTCTCGCCATACGAGCCGTACATTTAGAGGTTGCCTCTTCACTTGACACCGATGCGTGCCTCAACGCAATTAGAAGATTATTTGCCCGAAGAGGTCAAGTCAAAGAAATTTACTCTGATAACGGAACCAACTTCACGTCGACTGACAGTGAGTTGAAGAAAACTATCAAAGAATGGAACACCAGCAAGATCGCAAAAGACTTTCAACAGAAGGGTGTCCAATGGCACTTCAGTCCTCCAGCGGGTTCTCACCATGGAGGATGCTGGGAGCGGCTGATCCGCTCAGTGAGAAAAATCCTGAACGTCACAGTGTTGGAACAACCTTTGGCTGCAGATCTTGCTATGTGAAGCTGAGGCTATCTTAAACAGCATGCCTATCACAAAGGCATCACCAGACCTAAATGATTTAGAGGCTTTAACGCCCAATCACCTGTTGTTGCTCAAGGTCAAGCCCGAGCTACCACCAGGAGTATTCAACAAAGATGACCAGTACGCCAACCGCAGATGGAGGCAAGTCCAGTACCTCGCGGATGTCTTTGGGAAATGCTGGTGCAAAGAATATCTCGCACAGCTCCAAGAACGTCAACGATGGTCCACGCCTGAAAGAAACTTCTGCATCGGCGACGTGGTGCTGATCGTGGATGACACGTCACCCAGAAATTCACTCGGAAGAATCGTGGAGACTTTCCCTGACAAGAAAGGCCTTGTTCGTCCTTCAATTTAAGTTACAATTTTAAGTAATTGTTTCAAGGACATTGATAACAATTAGGGGCTGGTAATGTAGGTGCCTAAATGCAGTTTATTGGTAAACAGTAAATTATTTGACTAATTAATAATTTGCAATAAATTAATTTCATTTCTTACATTTAAAATGTGTGTGGATAACATAAAATGCATAAAAGCTAATTTACAATTACTTTTATAACATTTGGAATTAGGTTATTGTGACCGATGCTTCTGCGTGATTCGCGTGAGAAAATGAATTTTGCGGGCAGTTAGACCCAAGGAGAGAGTGGCGCCGCACAGTCTTTTGAATCAATCTGTACATATTTGAAGAGTCAGTTTGGACAGTTTGCTTTATTAAACAGTTGTTTACCAAGTGGTCCTGTGGATTTATCGTTGTGGATTCAGACTAGAGGAATTATTAGATCGTCAACCTATGGCTTCATTCAGTGGAAACCTACATTGACTTTAATGCTATTTAATTTTTTGAATGTATGAATCAGACCATATAACAAAAAACACTAACAACTTTTCACTACTAAAAGATCATCTTCTTACTTTGGATAATGCTGGTCGCCTACCAACACTCAGCATAGTGTATGCTAAAGAGTTAGCATGGAGAACTGGAGTAAACGACCTACCAGGGACATATAGATGATTTTGGTGTCTATATTCTCTTCACTTAATAGGTAAATTGACTAATGGGCCAATCTCCCTAAAACTTGGTGTAATCCTTTAACACCTATAACAAGCTTACCTGGGTGTGCCAGAAATTCAGTTGCCGCTCCTTTTCCAGATATAAGCCTGCTCATATTTTCCTTTATTAAAACTGAGTCAATCTGCTGTGCTGGAGTTGATCCATGCTCCAGTAATAGTTGACTCATAGACAAGTAATGGCTCTGTACATGGCTTACAGGTATTTGGTCTGTTGCTATTATTGTGTTGAGCTGATGAGTTAGGCTATATTTCTCACTGGACAAGTTAACAAAGTAATCCCTTTTTGTTTCTGAGAGAGAATCTGCATATTCTAACACGCAGTGACTTGACAGGATTTTGACTTTTGGCTTATTTGTTGCTCTTCTGCTTGCCTGCTTAACAGGTAATGTGTTGTAAGTCAGAGTCTCCAGTGAATGTCTCGAGGGGTGACCCTAAGGCTTTCCATCTCGTCTAGAGGGGAGCCTCCGGCCTGTTTCCTCTATTTCCCCACCAGACGTATTCCCCATAACCCTAATGCTGACATTGACTGATTTAAAGTTTTAGTTTGGTGTAACATTTGAAGATTGTGGCACACATCCTATGTGATCATTATTGGCTGTAGTGAGGTCACTTGCTTTCATTTGCTGATGTCAGTCAGAAAATAGTTTTTCCAATGCATCTACCAAACGAATGCCAGATGACCAAGAACAATTTGTTTGTGTGTGTGTGCATGTGGCCTGTTTCACGTTTGTTTGGAATTGTGTCTGTATGCAATTATTGATGATGAATACACATGCCAGGGTCCACTAATGGAGCTTGGCTATTCATGGAGTTATGTCACAGGGTTCACATGGAGAAAAAGGGAAATGTACCAAACTGAATTATCACTTTAAGTCCCTAAAGATATGTATTACAGTGCCTGTGAGAGATTTTTGCTTGTCCAACAGTTAAGACACATTCCTAACATTGCTATCAATAGAGAAGACATCCCTTGTCTTGATTCAGTAAATTAATGGAAATAGACACTGCATGACTTTCTGTCAAAACAATGATTATACAGCAATACTGTTTGTAATACATTAGACCTTACAGTAGAACATTTCCATCGTGGTTGGAAAATTCTCTTCTCTTCTCTTCTCTTCTCTTCTCTTCTCTTCTCTTCTCTTCTCTTCTCTTCTCTTCCCTTCCCTGCCTTTCTCTCAGATAAGATATTGCTCCATGTGAGAGTTTTCCTGTAAGTTCCCTGCAGAGGAACCACAGACATGTGTTGGAAGAACATGAAACAGTGGTGATGGCGTGTGACTGTAAAGCTATATGCAGACCTGCACATCTCCACAGTTGTAAATCAGCTCAAATGCTGAGCCTTTGGAAAACGGAATAACCCCGCATTCAATAGTTCTATTATATAAGTAATAAACAGTGATGCGGCTATTCTCTTGACGAAAAGCTTCACCACATTATTATGTGTTTCTATTTTAAAACATCCATAATAACTCCCATATAGATCACAATAATTTTGCAACAGTAATGGGGAATGGTTTGAATAAATTATTGGGAAAAAGATGTTGGTTAGCCTTTTATTGCACAGTATTTTATTGGCTCTTACTATTCGTTATTCCACAGTGTTCAGAGCTGTGTTTTTGCTAACTCGCAATGTGACAATGATGCCGATGATAGGTTGTGCACAACTATTGTGTCATATATGCCACCTCAGTGGAACGCTCCATTACATAGACACCACAGAGACAGAGAAGTGATCCAGACACTGAAATGATAGCATATAGCTGCTCCCAGTATGTCTGACAGTCTGTGGTGAATAACGACAGAAAGATGGAGTGATCACACTGAAGAAGAGAAAGATCGAGAGAGAGAAAAGGGAAGGTGACGGAAAGATGAATGCGATCTTCTTTGCAGACACTTCATGGTTACTGTCAGAGTGAAATGTGTTTTGGTGACTGCTTCTTTATTTACAGAAGATGAGATTCTGCATTAGAAGAGGTGTAACAGTTAAATTGTCAGTGGGTTCTAATAATCCTACTTTAATGATTGCACTCCTTAACCACTGTACTGGCTGCTTGCATCAACAGATTTCTTTTTACATGACACTGGTCCACAGCTACTGGGAAATGGGTACACTGGAAACATGTACTCTCACCTCCCCCACACAGTCTCACAGTCTTCATAGTGTTTGATGTTAAAACAATTGGCATATCCTGAACACATTAAGCTGTGTCACAGTCAGAGGTGGAAGGAGTGCTGACACCTTTCATTCAAGTAAATTATAAGCTCTGAATGTTACTCAAATTGAAGTTATAGTAGTTATCCAAGAGTATAAGGGTGGCTACTCCATTACATATTATTTTTGAATGGGTGTCTGTCATTAAGATGTCTCCCCTAGTTAATTCATCCCATGGCTACTTTTGCTCATAGTAACAAAGTTAGCATGAGATATGGGTGGTAAAAGCCCCAATAGATATATTTTACTTGAAATTACAAATTTCTAAAGTGGTCACCATTAGTATGACTAAATTTATTCAGAACTTGGAGGGAAAAGGAGTCGGGGAGTGAAGGGAAGTGAAAAATGATTCTATTAAAAGTGAAAGTACCTACTTTTACAGATGTGAAACAACAGTATGGGCCAGTTTGAAGGTTCAGGTTCGAAGGTTCAGGAAATGCGGTTCTCTTTGTGCTGAGTGAGCACTGTGTCAGCTCATGGTTTTCCATGTCGGTGAAGGAGTGGGGGCTGCAGGCCACCCTTACTGAGGGTTTTCCATAGTGGTGAGTCCTCAGACATACACCGCATTCAAAGAGGTCATGTTTATGGAGACGATGAAACATCGTCCTCTTTTTTACTGTAAATACGTGCTCAGGTTAATACAAAAACCAGACTGCCGACATTTGCACTCACATAGACAATTCACTAATGTCTGAATTGATTCAAGGGTTATGCAGTTAGTTGTTCTTTACTGTTTTAGGATATACTTACTATTGTAAACCAAAAAATTTTGAATAGTAGTTACATAGTGTTGTCCTCTCTGGAAAGACGAGGATCTGGTACAGTGTGTGTTTTATTGGCCCATCCATCTCCAGTGAAAACACAGCTGACAACAGTGACAGTCCTAGAGATGGATGTCTTCCTTTGTCCCATCCAAAGCCTCTTTGTCTTTGGGAAGAAAGCCTCTTAGCTTTTGAATTGTGAGTCAGTTTTAGAGCCGTGTCAGTTTAATATATGACCAGTTTCTTGGCCACTGTCACATAAGCATCCATCTTCACTTTGGCAGAGCAAAATACTATCATGTTAAGGGTTTTACTCTGAGAAAGTGATTTTAAATACATACAGTACAAAACACGTCATCTCTTTATTCAGTCCATCTTAGATATGTAAAAATCTTGTTTCAGAGACAGAACGGGGTCAAATAGTATTTTCAAATAAATCTCAGATAGTGTCTTGTAAGTTGTCAGTCACATAAATTCATGCTGAATTGACTTCAAATACTTTCTAAACTGTCTAAACTTTCCTCAACCCAGGTCTGGTCAGAGAATATTACAAATAGAGCTCAATTCATTGCAGCGTAAAATTCACTTTTGCTACATTTTCCAGCTGTCTGGAAATCTCATTGACACATTGTGAAATAAAGGTGGTTTCTGCTGTGAGCGGAAGGGACTGCTGCATGCCTGAGGTTTTACAATCCTGTCACATTTTATTTGTCATTCCCTGTTGCACTGACTGTATCTGTGGTTGATACATGATATATCACAGACATCGTCACTTCTCTCATATGGACCAGTGTTATCCACAGGACAGAAAGAGAAAACGGCAACTCCTCTAGTAATTGTCCTAATCTCCACAGTTCCCGTGGAGCCAAGGCCTCAAGAGCGACCAATCCCTCTCTATTTTGTTTGAAATATAACCACAATAAAGCATTAATTTGAGTGGGTTCAGTTTTCAGGTTTTCAGATGAGTGATGTTTTTTAATCTCTTTATATGATGTGGAGCATTTACACTCCAAATTATTTGAACTGACTATTTGTGATTGTATGTGGGCTTCTCAAAAGAATCAAAACGGAAGCATGATTTTTCATCTAAATGATTCAAATGTAAGACATTTTATTTATAAGTGCAAGCAATTGCCAAAGATTTGGATAAAGGTTAAAGGTTATTTTAGTGGAAACCCTATTGTGACTGCTTGTAACTGTATCAAGTACTGTATATACCAAGAGACACATGAAAACAAAGACACAAGCTGTACATATTTTTATTGCAACTTAATAGTGTCACATAACAGGTTTGTTTACATTATATTACAAATATCTTTTATGTACAGACGCAATGTGTTGGATCTGTTGACATCAACAAACCACTACATTTATACAGTAAATACACTGCTTGATTCATACAAGCAAATGGATACCTGTTCAAGCAATTGAAGTTTCAAAGTATGCTTATTGAAAGCATGACTTGGAAGAGTGTACTTCCTGTTTATACAGTCAGGTATTGCTATTGACAATAAGGAATTATTATTGCAAAAATCACAAGGATTTTATAACAGATAAGAGAAAACGGCAATACGTTTTATGCTGTATGTTAGTGTAATGGACAAGACTGGCCAGAATATCAACCCTGTATCACAAGTCAGTAAATGTTGTTATTGTTCCTATAAATTACACACCTGAAGAATTAATTTTAAATGAAATTAAAAAGTTAGTCACTGGATACTGTTTCCTGTGTCATCCTCATTTGCATGTTACTGCATTATACAACATCACATACATACTAAATATATACTGTAGGATTTCTATCTCAAAGCTACTAGGCTGAATTACTGTAATCTGCCCTCTTCGTCGATATCCAGTCAAATAAGCAGGTTATCGTTTGATCGAAGACAGTGTATTTCACACAACTCCTGAGCTATAAGCACATCTCTATACTGAGTCTAATGAAAAAAGGGGTAATAGTAAGGACAACTGAATGACAGTGCACAATATTCTTTGGGTTGTCAAGAGGTACCAGAGTAGAGTTCACCAACAGTTCAGCCTGATGCTTCGATATTGCACTTTCAACATCATCTTCCTCTTTGTCACCTGGCTTTGTATGGTGCCACTCCATTTAGGTTTTTGAGTAGTGAGAGTCAGATATGTGTTCTTTGGATGCTTAGTGGAAGGTGTTTGGGTTTGGACGGATCATCATGACCACTCTCTTTAGGGAATAGGCTCCTCCTCTGAACTCAGCCCAGTAGACTCCATCCTGGTAGCGGCTGCGGTAGTGTCCTCCTCTATACCAAACCCCATTCAAATTAGAATGGGCACAGGAGTTGTACCACCAGCCTCCTTTCTGGTAGTGGGCACAGTTACCTGAAAAGATGTGAAAATGAATAAAACACTCCTGCTTGCACACAGACACACACATTGCACAGCGGACACTGGACAGAGGCATATTTGATCATTGGATCTAAGCTGCCAACGTTTGTCCAGTTTAACACTTTCTGACGCTATGATTCCTACCTGTATACACATCATGGTCTCTGTCCAACGTTGTGAACTGTTTGCCGTTATGCCAGGTGAGGGAGTCTCCGGCGTTGCCATGGTAACGGCCCACCCTTAGCTTGTAGAAGTCAGCCTCAGACTCCACTCTGAAGCTGGCGTACTCTGCGAACACCTTCCTGCCAGACCAGTCCTCCAGTGTGACTAGCAGTTTGTAGTTTCCCTGGTTTGTCAGCCAGTAGATATTCTCCAGACCCAGCCAGTACTCTCCATCAATATTGCCAAAGCCTTGCTGTGAAGTGCAGAGACAAGACAACATTATCAGCGCAATTCGGGAATCCTCTCTGAATCCTCTTTGAACAGCTCTGAACGGTTAGTTTGGATGTCTGGGGTATGATTCAGGGTCGTCGCCCCATGCTCTGGAGGTAATTATAGGTTTAGCTATTAGCTAACATTAGAATAAATGGACCGTGAGTGGAGTTTATACCTAGCATCGGGTGTGCAGTTATTGAAAACACAGCAGTCTGCAGTGTGTGTAGTAGGGGATCAGAAATACCGTATGCTGCTTTACTGCTCTGTCCTAGCTCTGGTCACAAGTTGGTATGTGGCATCCATTACCCTACACATGCTTTGAATCATGGGAAGACCCTTTCTGATGAGCGTATACACATGTAATTTCAGATCCCATGTGGTTTAAGGTTTATCGGAAAAGTCTTCTTGTGTTGACCTTGGCCGGGATTTAATCAGGGCCCTCGCAAATTGTTGGCCTGCAATCAAATGTTTACCATTGAACTGCTTCACCCTGTTCAAGCGGTCTCACTTTCAAAAGATGAAGTAAATGTGTTCCCCTTAGGTAAAAGTTTCCCCTCAATCTTTCAGACCTGCTTGTTTAGTGAACATAAGAATTCAATTTGAGCCATGCTCTAAAAAATTTATTTTTCATGTTCACATCAGGGATACTGACACAACCAACTATTGTGCCATTTATTTCCAGCATGGCTGCCTGTGTCCCACATTTTTAAAATTAGTATGTGTCCTGTGTGAACTAATTTCACAAAGACCCAACTGATGTCGCTGGGTTTAATGAGTCATGAGGCAGTAACCGACTGGAGCAGAACCTTGCAGGTACTACATCAGACACGTTGAAACCTTAAAAATTACCTATTCATTATTCATGCACATCTGGTCAGTGTAAAAACAACATACATAAGCCACCCGTGTCCCTTTAAACTATGAGGTCCTTGATTTGGTGAGAGGTTCGCACACCTTGTATGTCTCCCAGTTCCTGAAAAAGTTGACAGAGCCGTCCACCCTCCTCTGGATCACGGTCCAGCCGCCTGGGTCGTGTCTCTGGTCACACCACACCTGCATAAGCCTGTTGGCAGTCTCTGGCTTCACCAGGTACATGCCACTCGAGGTGTGGCCGTCCTCCAGAGCCTGCAGACAATCCTTCCATGGACCTACATGGGAGATGAGGAAGATGCACACATGAGACATAAAGCGAGTGAAATCCATGAATTCCTGCCATACCATTCAGTTGTACAGAATATCTCAAGAGTTAAGAAAGGGCAATCGAGACAAACATAAAAGAGACAGAGTTTTTCTACTCTACCATAGGGAATCCCATATTTCAGCAGTAGAGGCTCTCAGTTTAAAACTAGAATTGACTTTGGCTGCTGCTCTCATAAGGGAAATGGCTGCATGCTGCGCAGCCTAAAACAACACTGGCATGAGGGCAAAGGGAATCCTGACGACTCAATGATGAAACAGTAGCAAAAACTTTAGATCATCGGGTGATTGCTCTTCCGTGAAGGATGATTATTGTGCTTGTTTAACTGAGGGTTTATTTGATATTGTACTGACACATCAAAAGTTGTTGGGATGGTGAGCAGTTTTGATTATGGCAATTTCTTGAAACTGTCATAGGCATGTTAAGGCCACTTGAATTTGAATGATCATTTATCTTATCTAGGACTTATATCATTGCCCTGAAGAGAGGATTTCCGGGACTAAATTAATTTAAGAAAATACCCTGTAAATCCCTGCCTTACATTGCATTCCTTTGCCAGGAAGTCTGCTGGAGTATTTTACTAAATTATAATAAGTTGTGTGAAGTAACATATAATGGCCATGTAGTGAAGGGAAATTAAGATGTAATAGTTGTCTACAGTTGACCTAAATGGGAACAGCAAGTCTAAGAAGAATACATTTATGCTAGATTCTGCACATGCTCAGATTGTCTCATTTGGTTTTCTGGTGCAAATCAGTCGATACACGTGAAAACTAATTGGCACATTGCCTCTATACCATTACTATTGTACCCTAAAATGTTCCAACTCAGTAGATATGGAAAAACACTCTAATGGGGCCACTGGCTCCCCTGCTCCAATTAGCTGTGAAAGTGTTCTTCTCAAGATTCCACACTTGTTTGGTTTGCCAGCTGGCCCAGTTTACAAAGTGCTCAAAGACAATGGAGACAAATGAAAAGAAGATGCATTAGGGGTCACATAGAGGAGTAGAGATACCTCCCACCCCAACCCACCGGGGGCAAGAGTGAGAAAAAGAAGAAGAAAAACAGAGAGAGAGAGAGAGAGAGGAGATATGAAAGAGGAAAGCCAGTGAAACAAGCAGCTGACAAATGTCAAGTATGAAAGGTTCATATGACGTGAGTAGCCAGGAGTTCTTCAGTTCGTGCTTGGAAATGAGGACTGTGGTGGTAACAAAGTTGTTTTGGGTTGTATTAAATTGTTCTGGATGATATCCGTCTCTCAGCCCTCTCTCTGCCATCCATTTACTCCAAGGAATGTCTGTGTTGAGCAAATGCAAGCCAGAGAGCTGCCCTGCCTTGCCCTGCTCTGTTGTGCCTGATAAAGCCTGCTGCTTCGGTGGAACATATGACTGATTCTTGCCTGGTGGAACTGGAACAAATGACATCACTGACTCTTGGTATCTTTGTTCATACTTTACCCCCTCCCCTTTTTCTTCCTCCTCCCCTGATTCTTACACTCCACTCCATCCCTCTGTCTCTCCCTCTTGCTCATTCTACCAGGTTTCTCTCTTTCCCCCTCCATTCTCGCATTGTGTAGAGCTCTCTGTCTGGGTTTATGTAACTTTTGGGGTGTAAGTTGCATGGCTGTGGGCAGGAAATTACTTGCAAACATTCCATACAAAGGGTACTGTTCACATGCAGCCCAATGAAAATGGCAAGCAGTAGCACAAAATGTCAATGGAAAGTCATGTTGGGATTGATTTGGTCTTTTTTTCCTCCAGTTGAAAACGGAAGTAGAGTCTTCTAGAGAAAGGGGGCTGCAAATAGTGAAAAGACAATTCACCGCAACTAATAACATGAAAACACCCTTCACATCAGTTTCAAAGCTTTATCATCCAGTAACGTGTTTAAGAGACCAATGGGCTTGGGTCCAACAGTCCATTTAGGCGCATGCATTTACCCTTTTACTATGCTTTGTGTTGTTGTGTGGGCTGTATCAAAGCAATTAGATGCTATGCATCTCAAAGGCTTCTAGACAACACCATGTCTGTTCTCACTGAGAGCCCTTTCTCAAGGAATGTGTGGGACTTATTATTTAAACTGACAATGGCTTGAAGAATGGGTCCTTGGTGTTGTCTTGTGATTAATGAGTAAGAGGTACAATATAGAGCTACACTCTCAGACACAAGCTCAGACACACAGTCCTATTGTTTGTGACCGCTATTTGTGATGCTGACTGGTGTGTTTGGTGAGATTTCATCAGAAATGATCCGCCTCACTATTTCAACATAAATGGAACTTACAAACAAAGTATCTTATTCGAAAGAAAAAGTCCTTTTCGTGTCTGACTTCGAAAGACTCACCAGAGGGCTTGTCAGTGGTGGAGGGGCTGTGTGTGCCACCGGGCATGGTAGGAAGGACAGACTTTTGGTCACTCTGGATCTCGTTGGTGATCTGGTTGTTGATGCGTGGAAGGGTCGGCGGCTGGTAGGGCTTGTTGATGGGTGGTGAAGGTGGAGGGGGCTGTGGCCGGGGCC
>OMLI01031589.1:15795-30094 GCA_900302605.1 Rondeletia loricata | reverse complement strand
GACTTTGAGTGGCGTTCCGCTGTACTTTTTCAAGTAGGAGGTGGGAAAATCCCCAGTTGCGAGTTGTCTGGAACGCAGCATTATATCATGGCCAGGTGGCTTCACAACCCAAGGAAAAATCCACCCTCGGATACTCTTACAGTGTAAGATATAATCAATCTGTGATGTTCAATGTTATTTTGAGATTAACTGTTGTAATTAACTTTTTTGGTTTACCCACTTTCCGTCAACCTGCCTCATCTACTTCTACTTTAGTGAGTGATTTCCTACGTTTCCCAGAATGACATTCGACAACCCCCAGAGAATGGCTGTGAACTTGTTGCATCCAGCTGTTGGTTTTACGTGTAGGTGGAGAGAGTAATAGTGATAGCAATCGCAATAGTGACAGTAAAAGCAAGAGAGCAAGAAAAAGTGAGAGTCGCGCCCCTTACTCAAAACTCAACATGTCTTGTGGCTGCATGTCACTTACTAAACTTCTGATGTAACTAAACATTTCAAACACACGGTTCAAAGCCAATAGTGTTGTAATATGATAAGAAAGAACCAGCACAGTGGTTTGTAACATTTCTCCTTGATCTAAAAATGAGCGGGGACAGAATGTCCAAAAACATCTCACAAAAGGCGTGTTTTAAAAAGAGAGCTAACATCAAGTGCAACTGTGTCAATAATACGTTATGCAGTATATGGTGTTTCTAGACCGCTTCCATTGACACAAAATGGTATAACATACAAAGGTTTCCTAAAATCAATAATCAAAGATAAATTCCTTTGGAAGTCGGCGGTATTTTCCCCATTGCACCTACCGGAGTGTATAAGCATGTGCTGCTTCAGGTTCTGAATGCGTGTGAATCGAACTCCGCAGGTCGGACACTGAAAGGGCCTGTCGGGGCCGTTGGTGCCCGGCCGGGCCGAGGGGCTGATATAGAGGTGGTATGGGTACTGGATGCCCTCCAGCCTGAAACACAAAGAGAGGAGAACTCAAAGTGAGAATTCACAGTGATATACGTATAGCAAGATGAACATACAATCTTAAAAGGATATAGGTAGTGATAGTATCTAAAGTATCGGGATCGGTGCAGATCCAGCTACCAAGTACTCGTAAAATGTGTCCTGATAGAAGAGAAGCCTTGGATATGCAGACTAAATTCCATTCTGTTTTATTAGGTGTGTTGTCCTGTTGGTCAACTTTCCCTTAAGAGATGAGAACAGACACCAAATCAAGTGTACCCGGTAGTTGGTCCATGCTAACACTTTAGCATATGCTACGTTGAGTGACAGCAGGCCACACGCATTATCCAAAGTAAGAAGACTGAACTTTTAGTAATAAAAAGTTATATATGTTAGTGGTTTTTATTATATGGCCTGTTCATAAGTTTAAAAAATGAAATATCATTAACTCAATATAGCTGATGTAACCAGGTTTATTTTTGGGACTATTTCAGGTGAGCAACCACGTATTCATCCGCTGCTCAGTGATTTTTAGCCGCACACAGTCTTCCACCACCTTCACTTCCTATGGAAACAGGGAAAGTAGTCCCTGGTAGCTCAAAACAGCACGTTATTTTTGTATCATATTTTGTGTAAATTTGACCAATCTCCTACACAAAACTGCCAGATTTAGCTGCATATCATTTAAGATTACGTTACCATTTAGCTTTAGAGCTGCTACAAGTTCTCATTCTCTCACTTTTGAGACAATTTTAGTCACCTATCACTCAACTCAAGTGTTAGCATGGACACATGGTTTTCGGTGTCTATGTTCTTATCACTTAACAGCTAAGTTGACCAACAGGACAATCTCCCCAAAACTTGGTGTAACCAATTTTGAATAAGCTGTTTTTATCTGAATAAGATATTATCTTGTTTCATCTGTTAACCTATTCTGAATAAGCTGAGAATAGAAAGAAAAAACTAATGAGAAGCTATATCCTCTGGGCCAGGGGTCTCAAAGCATGGCAGAGAATATGCAAACCAAACACTTCACCAGGTGATTTCACTGATTAGCACACCTTCAATCAGAGAGGAGGGACTGAGTGAAACCACCTGGTGAAGTGTTTGGATGGAACGAAAGCTCTCGGCCCTCCGTGGCACATGCTTTGAAACCCCTGCTCTAGCCTATGTTATGTTGCTTATTTTCTATTATCAATAGATTTGTATTTGTTGTTATTTTACTAGATTGTTATTCAATGATCAGTGCATCATTTGATCAAATGAATAAATACATGCAATTTATGATTTTTTTCCTGTAACTGTTTTAGAATAGGACAATACTGGGCATTCATGACTGTAAACTGAGTAGTACTTGGATCAGTGCTCATATTGGCCAAGCTACTAAATAAAGTACTCGGTACTCGTATTGGTTCTGGAACATCGATGCACCTCTTAAAAGATACTTTTGATAGTTTGAAATGTAGTTGGTTATTTTCTCCACCAGACAGAAAAACAGGTTCTACATTCGACCAGCTTCCCTAAACTGGCATGTTAGCATTGCGAGCATTTCTCATTGAAACCAAAGGGCACAGCTAGCCGCAAGCTTGTGAGCCTTGAGAGGAAATTAACCAACTAATAATCAAAATGTCAAGGTATTCCTTTAACATCGAGATATTATAGTGATATCAGCCAGATTAAGGTCTGTCTCGTGGTTGGAGTTTTATTAGTCTATCTACTTACACTGACTCATGTATTTCCAGTTAGGCACCTAGTTAGCTTTCCACATAAAATTCATTATGCACGTCTGCTGTAACCTAAGGCATTTATGCAATTGCCATGCATTATTCTATGGTTCATCATGCTTCTGCTATTGTAACAAAAGGTAACAATTTATGATCTAAACAGGTGTGGCACAGACGCCCACTGATGGTTTATGACTGTATTTCCTCTACTGCTATTGCCTAACTGCAAGTCTTAACAAATCATGATACCTTTCGTCATCTTCTGCATGTCCTCCAGCATTAGAGGTGTTCTGCATCGACGGCAAGCCGTCAGACACTCCCTCATCCATCGACCCTGGTAAGAGGCAAGGGGGGGAAAGCATTTCACTCATAGCAGCTGTCTCTTGATTTTGTGACTACACAGCACAGCCTACAGCAGACCCACGTTGTCTGAAGTAGGTTTAGACCGATATGGGTTTTTGAAAGCCGATCTGATATTGTTGATTGAAGCTGCCGACAGTGTGTAATTCAATAGCTTGAGATTTGAACATTTTCATTACCAAAAAATCCCAAAATTACAAGTGTTTCCTTTTTCCTTTTATTCGTGGAAGGGTAGAAAAGCCTCTGAAACAACATTTAGACAACTGGACAATAAAACTTTCCACTGATACCAATACAAATGAAAATCTTGTAGGTGGGTTAGCAGCTCTTTAAGGCAGGGTGAAGTAGGCTTGTGCCGATCGGCGATCGGATCGTATATCGGCGATTGGAGGGATGATTGACGATTGGTTTTTCCTGCCCGATTCGATCGGCCAAAAAAAAAAAACAGTACATCTGTAAACGTTTGTCAGTGAATAAATGCTTCTACTCTGTATTTAGAGATTCTGGTAGAGCGACATTTCCCCCCGTGAGCCCCGTTAATCAGCATGAGTGCCGAGTGCATTTTAAATCCTTAATTACAAATCAGTTCGCCGTCTCTTTTCCATGGATCTGACACCCCGCATCTCCGTTGTCCATATGCCTGATAGCCACCAATACACTATCAACAGTCATCAGAGAGCATTGTGCAAGGCAATTCAGTATCTAACTAGTAATCAGCTAACTCACCATCAAGTAGCGTTATAACGTTATTTACAGGTGGGACGTCCGTTTCCACCAGAGTCCATGTGAAGAAGGACGGAACAGCTACTCCTCTTAGTTCTTTTCTGGTCCTTGAATTAAATCAAGGAGGAGTAAATCCCAGTAACGCATGGCTGTACAACTCTCGGTTGTATAGTGGCAGTCTATGAAACGATTTCCCGACTGCATCCGACATGGCATGTGCGCATATTGCAGGGATAGTTTGTTGTGTTGTGAAACTGAAAGTAACTCTCCCTCTCACACACCAGCGTAATCGCGTTCCTCTCCGTAGTCACAGACCTTGAATGGATAGAACGGCAGTGAATCTATGGGAGGGAGGGCTACAGCGACCCCTAGCGGATATATAGCGCAATTGCACCGACCTGCGGTCAAAATTCACATGAATCCTACTGCACTCCATAAGAGAGGCGATAGTATCGTGCGTCGGCGATCGCACAGAGTGACGATTGGACGATCTGACTATGGCAACATCGCCCAACTCTAGGGTGAAGCAGGTCTCATTGCGGGTTTTATAGACTGCCACTGCTGAAAGTGTGTCAGGGAGGAACCTCCAACATATTGGCGGTGGACAACACTGACTAGATGACACCTGATTTTTTTATAAAAAGGCCAATATTGGCCCGATATATCGGCAAACCAATATAACCATAGTCTGAAGTCTAAGCAATTCAGCTTTGAGACAACAAATGAAAAACACATTCAATGAGTAATTCCAAAAGCTGTGGTTCAGTTCAGTTAGGTATGGAGAATGACTTAGAAAGCCCCACCTATGGAGGAGGACTGTGGACTGATGAGCAGCTCCTCCTGGACCTGCTCACTCCCTGGCACCGTCTGCTGGTCACTCAGCGAGCTCTGTGAGGCGCTGACCGGCTGGGAAGACGTCTCCTGGACTTCCTCATCGCTGAGACGCTCCACCTTCACCCTCACATCCTCTTCCTCTGCCGGCACAGGCGACGACACCACCTTGGAGCTCTCGCATGTCAGGAAGTCGCTCAGCCGCCGGCCGACCACCACCTCTGGGGTCCCCGGGGTGCCCTGCTCCAGGCAGCGAGGGCTCTCCGGGAGCTTGGGCTTGTCCGAGTGGAACCTCCGGTCAATGCCAAAGGGGAAAGTCCACGGGAAGGCCAAGGAGGACTCCACGGGCTGGGCTGCGCTGTCTGAGAAAGAAGGAGATGGGTTGGGGATCTGAGGGGAGGTGGTGACCATCTGTGTAGTGCATTTGAGTGGACTCTCAGGTGATGCCATTGTCACAAAGCTCTTGCGTTTACGTCTCGATTCGCGGCACACAGGAACGTTTCTCTCCATCACGCTGCAGTCAGATGACACAGGTGACAAGCTGCCATCCAATGGCGTCAGGGCACAGTTTGATGAGGCGCTCTCTGGGGCAGATTCATGCGGTTTATCTGCTGTCATGTTGTTGTTGTTACCTGGAGTCCACAGAATACTGGACTTCATGAACTCTGAACACGTACTAGCCACAGTGAACATCTGCATGTAACTTGCAGCTGCCAGGACATCGATGATGTTCTCTGTGCTGATGGAGAGGGTTGAGGTGTAGGCATATTCCAAGAGAGGGGTGAAGCCACTAACTGTGACGTGATGAAGGTCCAACACAAACTTGTCCTCCTCCTCTGGCCGGCCCACCAGTTTGGAGCGGAAGAAGTCACTGCAGCAGGCCAGGACCACCTTGTGGGCCAGGAAGAGCTTGTCCTGGACCCGGATGGTGACATCACATAGGTGACCCTCATTGCGCAGAGCATTGAGCTTCTCCAGCATCTCCTGGCTGTGGGAAGTCGAACTGTGTGTGAAGGTTTTGACCCCCATGTCGGAGTCAGTGATTCTGCCTGTGATTGTGGATTACGTCCTCCTGCAGAGAGAAAAACAAACAAATGCTTCACTTCTGTGTTCAAAAGCCAAGCATTAGGGAAAGCTTCAACTTATATCTTAGGAGTCAAAGCAACTAGATCTACCTCTGACAGGAGAAGAAAAAACAGATGAATGTTAACAAAAATATTTTTATTAAGCTTTGTTATTCTTTTGTTTCAAGCACCGTACATCATTAACGTTTGTTTAAACCAGTGTAGAGGTGTTACTTTATTCTAATGTATCCTAACTAAACAAAACCCAGACATAGAAGTTACAGAATCAGGTGCGAAGTAATACATGTCACAGGGGATCCTCACTGGGCCACTGCATTAGTAATCAATAATTAGAGAGAAAAACAAAACGTCAAAGATCACTTTGCAAAACATCAATCTCTCTCAAGTAGTGTAAGTAAAGGATGAAATGAAAAGGCGAGTGTATAGGGCAGGAGAGAAGAAAAAGCAGTGGGTATAGGTACAGAGAGAGTAGGGTGCTCTCGGAGGGGAAGGGAAGGTAGAGGGGGTGAAAGCAGGGTACAGCACAGAGGACCAAATGCCAAGTTACGTAACAACAATCAAAGCAGATGCGCAGCGATGCGAGCCAGACCCATGTGCAGGCCAGTGCACTACAGGATACTGAGCAGCTGTCTGCGAGACATGTGGATTCTCTGAGGCATGAGATTTTCCATCAAACAAAAGCTCAAGTGAAGGGGCTCTCGCAGGGAGAGCTAGCTCCCCTTCACACAGGGAGAGACCAAGGGAAAATACTCTCGGGCTATGTTGGCCCAGTAAAGGCAATGTGAATTATAGACTTGGGCTGAGGAGGTGCAACAGGAGAGTGCCTAACCTGCCACACTAAATAGGGCTAATAGAGGGGAGCTTTGATTCCACCATGGTGTGTTGATAGGGCTAAAATGTCTCCTTTATGTTTTTTTGCTAAATACTCTTAAGTTGCCCATTTTATAATTTAAATGGCAGCTGCGCGTATTAATTTCTATCTGTTAACTGACAGAAAGGAAGGTGCTTTACTGTACATAAACTTTAGGGAATAACATTGCATTTCTGAATGTTTTGTCACATGAAGTCTTAAGCACATGACAATTATCATACTTAGAATTATTATCTTACAGTTACTGTAAAATACTGAGTATTTCTGCAATTCAGACAGAAATGTCAAACACTATTGTGAATGAGCAAGTAACAGAATGTAGTCAGTCTTATCATTCCCTCCAGATTAGTGGCCTATAACTTGTGAGTCTTCCCCCTCCTTAATTGGCTTATTCTCTCCTCTCCGCTGTGTATCCTATGTGTGGTGAGTGTACTGTGTGCCGTGTGTGGCAGCCGTCACATCATCCAGGTGGGTGCTGCACATGGGTGGCGGTTGAGGTGAGTTTCCCCCTTCACTGTGAGCGCGTTGAGATACGAATAAAAAGCGCGATATAAATACAATCAATTATTATTATTATTATTAGTCTGTGCATGATAAAAAGAGAGGAAAATCATTAGGACTGGATACATTGACTTACAAATACATCGTCGACAGACTTACTTAGTTCCTACTGGCCTCACTGTATAAACACCCTTGAGTCCTGGCTTTCACTACTCTTTCTTGTGGTTTCATCATGATGTAAATTGCAAGAGTCACAACAGCAACAACAACAAAGGACAACTCTAATATTCATGATGGTGGTCGATGGGGCAGAGCCCACAACCTCGTACTATCAGTCTGTTTACATCACGTACCAGCAAGTGACAACACGCTCTGGTCTGGACTCAGACAGCTTGCAGAGGGCCTGACAGACTGTCAGTCAAATTGCACACAAAACGTACAAAGGCTGCATCGAAAATATAGGCATGGATGGCTACGCAACTAGCTAACAAGCTGCTGAACAAAAGAAATGTCTGCAACAACAAAATGTGGTTTAGCAAACCAACGTTACCAGTGTCAAGCTAGCAAGAAGACAAAAAACGGGACTTCCGGTCAAAACTTTCAAAACAAAATCCATATTGATGAACGTGTTGCAGCATCATTTGGGTAGTAGTACATAGTGCATAATTTAAAGTAAAGAATATATTTAAAGAGTTATCTGTAGTAAATTAAAATAGTTGTTTTCACAAAATATTCTTTTCAAGGCATATATATTCATAGCAATGCAATTTTTGTTTTGTACAATTCATGTAGCACTTCTCAGTGCAGTATTCCAATTCAAAATCCAAAATATATAAATGGAAAATTCCCGCCATCGCTTTGTTCTCACCATACCAATCAACCCGTGGCATGCTGCTGAAATGAAAAATATTTCAGTTTGTGTCACAGACCAATATTTGGTTGCAAACGCACTACAAGGGCCCAAAGCAATTGCATTAAGAGAAACGCGCTGCAACTTCAGAAATGATGCAAATTCAAAAACACATACGAAAATCCAAAGCAAATACAACAACAGACACGTGCTGCAAGAGAAGAAACGCACTGCAAAATGCCAAAGCAAAGACATTAACAGTAAACGTGCTGCAAATTCAAAAACACATGCAAACCACAAAAACAAATGCAACAGAAAAGCGCTGCATATCCAGTCACTCTAGGCCTCCAGGGGAGCACTAAGTGGAATAGGCAGATTTTCAACACGAGAGATAAGAGAGAGTGTGTTTAGTTTGGCAGCAGGAAGAAGAAAGCTTCCTGTCACCTCCTTTGTCTGTCGTCTTATACAGATTGATACCGCCACACAATCACAAATGACGGGTAGAGACTGCTCGTAGACGTTTCGTGACAGAGACTGCACCAGGAGCCCTTAAACAAGCATCTAGATGATATGGCCTAATAGCTGAAACTGTCTCTCTCTCTCGTGTCGAAAATCAAACTATTCCACTTAGCAGCACTTTTCTGTTGCATTTGTTTTTCGTGGTTTGCATGTTTTTTAAATTTGAATCGTTTCTGAATTTGCAGCACGTTTCTGTTGTTGTATTTGCTTTGGATTTTCTTATGCGTTTTTGAATTTTCAGTTTCTTGAAGTTGCAGCACGTTTCTCTTAATGAAATTGCTTTGGGCCCTTGTAGTGCGTTTGCACCCGTCGGCCACCGTACTACATCAACATTCATTTATTCAAAATAAAAACAATAAAATTCACTTTACACCAAGACATTTATATTTAAATTTCGTATTTATCCAAGGGGCAACAAATACACTGAAAAATTCTGGATTAGACTATTAAACTGATAGAGACCCTGTATACACCAATGTTTACCCCCCCCCGACCATTTGTGCTTTTATTTTGAAGGCAGAACCGCCTAACTTCCGGTGTTGCCCTGGCTAACTCTGGTTACTTCGACGCAGACACTAACGTTATTTTGCTAACCACCGTTAGCCACCAAGCTAGCGCTAGCTAACACAACACAACACTAGTAGTCGGTTCCTTTGCCACGATCAATGCTCGGACAACAAAGCCCTCCGACTACAATGTGAACAGCGGCATCACCGTTATCTGACGGACCGTACGGACGGACTTTACCTTTAGGATCGGGCCTGTGATAACGGCCGGGCCTCGGGATGTGAACGGCGGTGACAGTCGGAGAGACAGCGGAGCTCACTGCCGCTTCGCTCCTCTCACTCACATTCCCTGTGGCATGTGTCAGCCTGCCAGCCGCGAACACACTTCACTCAACACTCCTATGAACTAACATCACACCGAGCTGGTATCAGAAAGTGCTCAAGATGCTGTTTTTCATTCCTTTGTGCTCCCCGTTGTTCTATATGCGCTTTATTTGTGTCCCACAATGCAACGCGCATCTCTCACTGTACTGTAAGAAACAGGAAGTCGCACATCAGCCCCGTAATACCCCATGATCAGCCCACATTCAGCCATGCATTCAGCATGTACAGCGACTCATCCACTGCTGATGAGTTAACACGGTTCATGTGGTTTTATTTCTGTACATGCAGTTTTGTGTGACAGTTTCTACACGTGTTAATGTGAACATCCGGTTTATATGCGTAATTCCACATATTTGTATCCTTCACATGCTCACATCCTTATGTTATTTATTGAATATATCTTTTTTTTTTCAAAATAATTTCCCACCCATCTCATACTGAATATCGTAATTTTTTGTTTTGCTTCGTCTCAGTATGTTGTACTGCTTTTTGCACACCTTCCTAATGCCTAGTTCATTTTTTTCATACACTCATTCATACAAATTGTGAGTTGTGTTATGTTTATATAACCTCCATTTGCTATATTCTTACTTACTATTGTCTTGTGTTGTATCCTATTACTGTTTGCTGCTGCAATGTCCCAATTTCCCCATAGGGATGAATACATTTTCATCTTATCTTTTCTTTAAAATATTTAACTAATTCCATATATAATATTGAAGACCTATTTTACATCAAGCCAGCTTGGCTTAATAGTCAATTCTGAATAGCGTTAGACAGATATATTTTTTAAAATCTGATATTGGCCAGTCAATTTGTTCACCACAGCTGGTGAATGATTTAAAACAATTATAATATTATTGTTTTTATTTCAGACTTCTGAAACCTGCAGTGAAACCTGCCTCACCTGCCTTAAGGAGCTGCTAACACACCTAGAAGAATTTCATTATCCTGAGTTTCAGTGGAGAGTTTTAGTGTCCCATGATGGTCTAAATGCTGTTTCAGAGGCTTTTCCACCCTGACAAGAATAAAACTCTGGGGGAAACACTGAATAGTTGGATTGTTTTTTTGTTTTAGTTTTTAGTTTTTTTGAGGCATGAAAAAGGTCAAATTTAAACATACTGAATATCGTCTAAGCCCAATTCTGCAGCCACACTGAGGCCTCCCTTTTCTAAATGCAGTTTAATGTTTTATTTCATGATTGTTCAGTGGCCAGTTACCTTGAATTACAAAAAGATAGATTTAAATATGGGTCCTCCTGATAGTGACGCTGGTCTTGATGTATAATCCACTTCTGATCATGAAGGTGAACTGGTGTCAAGTAATTGTCTACTTTTGTACACAATATTCTGGTTCTGGAGAGTTGCTGAAATTGTGAATACAGTTTCCTTTTGGTTGTTCAGGAGAAGGAGCAGTAAAAGAGATCAAAGTATTTACATAAATGTGTTTATTTGACCATTTTTATGGACATAAAAATCTCAAAGACAGCAGCATCTGAAATGTTAATTACATGTCCAAGGTAAAAACTTTACAAAAATAAATAGCTTAAAAAGGAAGCTGTAATAATAAAATAGTATGATCCTTCACTGAAGGGATATAGGCCTAATGCTTCATCTCTTGTTTGATAACATACTGTAAATTAACAACTGGAATGAAGAATAAAATATACATACAAGTATCTGAAAACAATTGTGAGCGGTTGCATATGATGCATTAACAAGAAAAGGTCTGAAAATGAATCAAATTAATGATGTTCCATACACACAGATAGATAGTATGCTTACCACTTAACTTGAAATAGTTTGTACCACTGTTCCTCTGAACTGCGTTGCAATGCACCTGGAAAAAGACTCAAATAAAACTACAGAGCAGAAGAAACGCTCTCTCTGTCACATCTGATTAAGATGCTGACCAGACTTTCTCTAGGCTAAACATTTTACACAGTGTGTAAACTCAAATCCCTTCAATTTGTATGAATTCTACACATCTAGCTTGTCACTGAAATTATCTGTTCTTATGTGAGATACGACTGGCACATTTTAACATCCAAGATATTCCCACATCGTCCATCAATCTATCCTCAATCACCCCAAGATAGTTAAACAATGCTAATTTGTAGGATAAAAAAACATCACCTTTACAATCATTTAACGCAAATCACATTTAGGTAATCCATTATATGTGTAGAAAAGAGAAGCGATCAAACAGGAGGGCATTTAAAATCCCAACGCATCCATCTTATGTACCTACCTTAATAACTTAGGTAAATGGCTCGATCAAAGCTTTATGGGGGATTGAGTTCTGTGGAGGAGAGTTGGAGGTATATTTACACTGTGCTGGTGTTTGACAGCAGGTTTCATGCTATTTCACTAGCCCCACTTTAAATGACAGCTAACTTAGAAAGACAAAAGAACTGTCGATTATACCGGTGGCCGGAAACCAGTCGCACACTTCGTTCAAAAAGTGACTCTCCATTTAGAGTGGGACTAGAAAACGTCCCTTTCTGGAGAAAACACACACACACAGTACCTTCATCTAGTATCTACACATATCACATGTACAGTACATCCTGAGGTAGATTTCCATTGTTTCAAATTTCAATAGTGGTTGTCAAATGTCAACAAAAGACGACAAAGCTGTTCAGGCAAATGCCCTGGACGTGACTTGATGCGGGTGGTAAGTGCAGTCATTCAAGGGATTTGTTCAAAGTTCATTGTCTCCACCCTTTCAGAAGCTCCTCTGCGCTCATGTTCTTCAGGAGCACTCTTGGTTGAGACATTCTCCGGAGACCGGCTCTGGGATCTTGTTGGGGTCACACTTCACCGCCTCGACAGTCTTCCCAGTGTAGTCTATACAGAAGACGCTGCGGCGGCGCTCCCCCTGGCCACAAGTTCGTGAGCAGGCAGACCAAGGCCCCATCTGCCATATGGGGCAGGGCAGGTCACCGCAGGGCCTGATGTCAACCGGCTTCAGGTCTTTATCACACTGGCTGGAGAGGAAGCCCGCATTGTCCCGGCACTCCACGTTCCTCCTGGACCATCCGGATCCGCAGCTCTTGGAGCACTCGGACCACTCTCCCAGCGCCCAGTCGGGCACGCCGAACGGGTGGATCACATGCAGAGACAACGACGAGCCCTTCCTCTCCTTGGATTTGTTGAAGGTCACGTCTCTAGGGATGAAGAAGGTGTATTTGACCTTGGGAGGGTTGGAGTCCCCCGCAGTGGCCAGGAGTTGGATGGTGATGGCCTCCTGCAGCCGTCTGAAGCTCTGGATCCTCTCCAGCGTGGTGGAAGAGCCGCTGTACTTCAGCACGGCGCCCAGCACAGGGATGTCCTGTTCCACCGTGGACACGGAGAAGTTGCCGTTCAGGATGTAACTGCCGCTCTCTCTCTTTATAGCCAGGTAGTTCCCATCGTGTTTGATGCCCCGGTGGCTCCGTTGTTTGATGTCAATGTTAGTCGCACCGCTGGGAATGGTGACAATGTCACTGTATCCATAACTGGTGGAGAAAGGGAAGAGCTCATTTAGATTCTTTACATCCTCAATCTGCCTACTCTACTTTCACCTGACCATGCTTCTGTCTGGTTTCTCCTTAGCTCTTATTTATTCTCTATCATACATAATCATTCTAGGGACAAAGTCATATTTGTTGTATGTAGTTAGTATGTAGTGTCTGGGCACTGTGACTTTGACTCTTGAACTCCTTACTATTGGTTGCTTGTAATGTGGTGTCTAGGTGTTTAAGCTTTGTAAGTTGCTCTAGATAAATGTCTAGAATATAAAGTACCTTTACAGTGGTTGTCATATTATTGCTAAATTAGTGTTGAAATTGGGCTGTTCAAAGGTTGTATTGTCACTTTTAGTTAATTAGTTAATTCGTAAATTTTCACATACTCAGGCCCAGATTCATAAATGTTTGTGCAGGGAAAAGCGCGCTATATCACCAAAATAATCATATCAGGAAGGCTAATATCACTGGTCAAAAAATAAAGCCTCTTTGGTTATGCATATGTAAATTATATGTGAATCTAATTTTGCCTACATAATATTTATTTGTAGGCGAGGCCATGCAAATCGATATTACGCCCAATTCACGGACACTTTGCAGCACCGACTCCCCTAAATGATTGTAGTGGATGTGGAGTTTGTCCATTCAGAATGGCTGCTATCATCGCTGAAAGACGCAGCATCGTCACCAAGAAGTCAGACAGCAAGGAAGAGGCTTTTCTGTCCTACAGTCTCAGATCAGATTCTAAAGGGGCTTTAGGGGAAGGGAGCCAGCCTTGGTGGATTAGTCTTACAGCTGAAGCAGTTGGTAATGAAGGGACAGTTTGTTTGTGCAGTGCTCTTTTCAAGGTTTTGTTTGCGCCACAACTTGATTTGCATAAATGTCTTAGTGAATAAGTCGAAAACTGTGCGCTCTTAGCTCAAGCAACTGAGGCGCAAAAAATTTAGACTGCCCTCACAACACAATCTTAGTGAATCTGGACATGAGGCTTCCTCCTGCTTTCTTTCATTCCATCCATCTCCATCTGGTTGCCACCCCCAGGCTGTTCTCCCATGTAGACGACCCATTCCTGGATGACCCGCTGCCCAGGGAGTTTGTCCTCTACCTGCGACCCAGTGGGCCGCTACAGAACCAGCTCTCCCACTTCTGGCAACAGAGTCGGGTCACTTGTGGCAAAAACAAAGCCCACAACATCTTCCCCCACATCACCCTCTGTCAGTTCTTTATGGTGAGTTGGAGAGGATTGAACTGAACTTATTGTTTGACCGAAATTGTTTTTTGAAGGCCGATACCAATGCAGATATTTTTACGGTGTGGCAACACCGTCTAGAACAGTAAATGTCTGTATGTATGTCTGTCTGTCTGTGTGTATCCAGAAGTGGACCAATCACAGCTCACGCTGCTACGTGCATCAATCACAGCTGACGCTGCTACGTGCATGACGTCACGCAACATTGAGGGCAAACCCCCCCCCCCTCTGCTGCTAGGC
>OMLI01031589.1:0-15775 GCA_900302605.1 Rondeletia loricata | reverse complement strand
AAACCCCCCCCCTCTGCTGCTAGGTGCACTTGGGCACACAGGCGGAGCTTACATGCGGCGGGTTGCTGGGTGTGCAGCAAGAAACACGATGTAGCTGTGATGATAGCTAACGCTGGCTGGCTAGCGCTAACGCTCGGTCTGTGTTTTTGTGTTGACTAGCTTTGGCTGCTTGAGTTGACTAGCTTTGGCTGCTAGCTAGCTGGCTGGCTAGCGTTGGGTGGGACTTTGTGTGCGGGCTGCCGTGGCTGGAGATTGGACAGGGAAGCCACACCGTTATTAGACTCTATGTCTTGTTTAATTGAAGCTGCCAATAGCTGATATTTTGTGTATTCAGTATTTCCCCCAGAATTGTGTTCTTGTCAGAGCAGAAAAGCCTCTGAAACAGCATTTAGACCATCATGGGACACTAGAACTCTCCACTGAAACTCATACTAATGAAATTCATGGTTGACAGCTCTTTAATGCATGGTGACCGACCCCGCCTATTCAATAGTAGGGGACACTTTGGGATACATTACTTCCTTTAAATGAACGATTAATTTACAAAAATACATTATTGAACAATTAAATGAATAAATAAAATATGCAAAGAAAAGAAAATGTCATTGCAGCTGTGACAGACTGTTTTTACATAGCTGTGTTCAGAGAGGAACCACCATCATATCACCACAGTCCGGATTGTTAGTTTTCAAACGGATCATCCCATCACTGTCTCAGCTGTTTTGTAGATACAAGATAAAACTAGCATGTAATTTAACATATAAACAACGCGGGAAATTAATCCTTAAATTTAGATCCTTCCAAAATGTTAATATCTGTCAGCTTCTGGATACAAGATGCTCTTCTTCATCCCTGTGTGACTATACTCTCCTATCCCCCCCTCCACAGTGTGCAGACCAGAAAGTGGAGGCTCTATGTGAGGCCCTCCAGGCCACCGTAGCCCAGTGGAGGGGTCGATTTCCCAGCCCCCTGCCCCTAGAGCTCTACACATCCTCCAACTTCATCGGTCTTTTTGTGGAGGAGCAGGTCGCCGACGTTCTCAAGCAGTTTGCAGCCGACTTCGCCACAGACGCTGCCAGGAAGGCAGGTAGGAACCACAAGGGGTAAAGACACACTAAGGAGCGTCCTGGTGGCTCAGTTTGCTAAGGTGCATACCATGTACCCCCGACATCCTGGGTTTAAATCTGGTCTAGGACCTTTATTGCATGTCATTCCCCTCTCTATCTCCCATCTTCACTGAGACCTCCAATAAAGCAGAAATGCCATAAAAATAAACACATCTTAGCTCAGTGGTTTTCAATCCTGGTCCTCAGGACCCAGAGTACTGCTGATTTTCTATCTTACCAGCTAGTTAATTGCAGTTATTTGCATTCACCTGGCGTAGAGTGTAAATCAGTCCCTGATTAGATGGCTAGAATGAAAACCTCAGTCCTCAGGACCAGGATTGAAGACCACTGCTTTAGCTGATAACAGTGATGTGTAGCCTAAATTACAGTGTATGCCCCTGGTCATGATGCAGATAGTTATACAAACATTTATTGGAGGCGGAGCTGCTCTGGAGGCAGAAATAATCTCATTGGTTGAGTTAAACCTTAATGGGCGGAGCCAAAGAGCTACAGTTTTTCCGAGTGCAAGTTAGCTAACTGGCGAACTTGAATGTCAGAGAAGGAAGTCTGGTCAAAATAATAAATAAAAAATACCCTTATTATGGTCACGGTCATAGTTTTTATTTACCATTACATCACTGGATATAGCTCAGTGATTTAGAGTAGCTCTCACCTCCAGTCATGTCAGCATCAATTAGATCATATTCACCATGCACTCAGTGGTAACTCAGCATTTTTTCAAAAGCTAAATGATTGGTGTGATGGTGGCCATGTTGGGTTATTAAAGCACTCACTCAATCTGTCACTGTAGCTTTTTTAAACACAGGCAAAAAAGAGACGGACTGCCAAAGGTATTTGAGGCAGTCAGTGCCAAACCTGAGTGTCAGATCCGAGCTGTGGCTCTGTCATTTCAGAAGCTTCACGGTGAAGTAGAGATGGATTAAAACATGTCATCAAAACATGATATGAAAATGTTTATGACACAGGGCATAAGCAATTTCCATCACTAATTCTAGTTTGAGTTCATGATCAGAATATTCACTTTTCCACAGATAGCAAACAACTGCGGATTCTATACTTTCCCACAGTGCATTGTTGGTGATGACATACTGTGTGTGATCTCAGCTCTCTGGCTCCCTAGTTTTAGCTGCCTTTATCTATTCTATGGAGAATACAGTAACGTTAGGCTACTTGGCTTGCTAATTAATGTTAGCGACTGAACCGTTAGCAAACATAGTTTATCACCCTGACTGAACTGAATTTGGATCTTGAGTGGTAATTAATTTATTTATTTATTATTTTTTTAATATAGTTGATCCCTATATCACAGAACCAAATTATATTATAATTTTACATTGATGTGAGATGGAAAATGGATTTTGACCTTATTTACTGATGGTCTCTTAGCCTTCAACACGCCATCTCCTTCTGTCTCCTCCAGAAGTCCACGTGGAGCCTCATAAGAAACAGCTCCATGTAACTCTGGCCTACCACTTCCCCACCGATCACCTCCCTTCCCTGGAGAAACTGGCCAAGGGCATCGAAGTCAAGCTAGGTTGTGACTGGCTGGCTGTCCTCTTCTCCCGGGACATTCGTTTTGCTAACCATGAGGTACTTATTTATTCTAACTATGGGTATTCTGACTTATTTCACAGGTGATAATATGAAAGTTACTTAACTATACTCAATTGTATATCTCAGAATCACTACTGAACCACTGAAAAACGTTTTCTTTAAACTTATAAAATACTATGTCAATTAGGGTTCAACCAATATGCATTTTTGAAAGCTGATAGTGATATTTTTGGATATTCACATTGTTGATATAGCTGATATTTTGTGCCAATGTTCAATATCTTTAAATCTGACAATTTTCATGCCAATCTAATCCAAAAAACAAGTATTCAGTTCTTCCTCTAGAATTTTATTGTTAGCAGGGTGGAAAAGCTTCAAAACCAGCATTCAGACCATGGGACAAAACTCTCCATTGAAACCGAGGATAAGAAGAATGATAATAATTAACATATTTATGTGTACTTGTGTGGAATCCAATCAAAATGTTGCATTAGAGTCAGTTCAGGTTAAGGTCTTCCCATAGACGACCTATAGTATTGATCAATTATACAATAAATATGTAATCAATTAAACTGCATCATATCCATCATATCAGAGGTGAATGACACTGACTAGCTGATAGTTTTGATGAAAGGCCAATATCGCCAGATCAACATAACAGTTGTCATATCATGTGAATTGCAGTTTTCTATCTATGTTCATAAGCCACGGAAATCAAGTGCTTTGTTCTGGCAGCTCTGTCAGTAGGTTAAATTTTTTGTCGACTTGTATGTTAACCAACAATTAATCCAATTGCCATGTGATCAGTCACATCCTTAATTTTTACTACAGAAGTATACATTGTACTTCACTATTTTTTATTACGATGTTACCTTATGACAAAAACCCCACTCCTCCTGACCTTCCAATGTCCAGACCCTGCGGGTGATGTACCCTTACGTGCCGCAGAATGAGGATGAGTTGGAGCTGGTTCCTGGGGACTTTGTCTTCATGTCTCCGGTAGACCAGAGTAGTGCCAGTGAGGGTTGGGTGTATGGGACCTCCCTGGCCACAGGGCTGTCTGGCCTGCTGCCCGAGAACTACGTAAGTCGGGCCAACGAGTCCGACACCTGGATCTTCCATGGGTGAGCAGAGCACCCCCACACTGGCTCCAGAGGTGGCATTAATAACAAACAAGCTAAACAGACAAAAACAACCAAGCACATTACAAAAAAGCAGGTAAAAAAAATCTGTGACACTGAAAGGCCATAGAGTACAAGTAGGTCTTTAATTGGTGCTTTAAAGGTGACCGAGACCATGGTGGAGATGATTGGTAGCCTCTATCTCACATCAGTGGTATTGTTAGTGCTAGTGTTTCTCAAAATTAAGACCACATTTCCCATAAACCCTGCTGCTTCCTGCCGCAAAAAGCTATTTGCTCCGTTTGTGCTGGAAGAACAGCGCCCTCTTCCTGTTTTGTGCCGTTAAGCAATCCAGCAGATTTCCCGCCATTTCTGATCCGGTGGCACACAAGGTAAAACACAGTGTAGAGACCGGTAGAGGCTACCGATCTTGATAGTTTTTTATGGTAATTATACCAATGTCTCAAAATTTATGTGTTAATGATTTACTGATGTTAAAATGCTACATGTAGCAGCTTTAAACACCTAACACCTTTGGGAAGGTTGTTCCACAGTCTAGGGTTTGCAATAGCAAAAGCGCGATCACCGTTTAGTTGTAGCCTGGAGTGTGGAACGGCCAAGAGCCCCTGATCAGAAAACCCAAGGGGACCAAGGGTTGTTGTAAAAAGTTAAGAAATAGACTGAGGTGCAAGACCATGCAAGGCTTTAGAAACACACAGCAAGATTTTGAAGTCAATTCTAGAGCTGACAGGGAGCCAGTGCAGGGACACCAGGAGAGGAGTGATGTCCCTGTCATGAGTCTAGCTGCTGCATTTTGGATCAGTTGCAGGCTGTATGGCTGCCACAATGCAGCAAGTTACAATAGTTCAGTCTAGAAGAAATAAAAGCATGGATAGCCTTTTTCGGGTCACTAAAAGATCGAAATTATCCAATTTGTACTGCATGCGTTATCTCTCCTCTCCTTGTCCATCACAGATCCCATTCGTTCTTCAGCTGTGGGCCCTCTGACAAGACCAGCAGGGACAGAGGGATGTTTGATGGACTGCTAGACAGCCGACGCCCTGATAACAGTCCTGGAGACACACCCACCCTCAGTCTCATCTGCCATCCAATGCAGGTAGTTTGTTGACTGATATTACATTTACATTTTTATTTTCAAAATGCATATTAGGTATCTTTGAAAATTGTAATTAGTTTTGGCTGGATTGTTGCATTTCCAATAATTCCCTTTTAATAATAATAATAATAATAATAATAATAATAATAATAATAATAATAATAAAAGTAATTTATTCAGCACTTATCTAAAAGTAGATTGTACAAAGTGCTTTGCGGGAAACCATTAAAACAAAAAATTTAAAATATATAACAAGGAGACAAAAAGAGGAAACAAAATAAAATTGGGTATAAGAAAAAAATACAAACATACGTTTTAAAAAACTTAAGAAACAACACAAGATTAGAATTGAGCAAATTAAAAAACAATTACATAAAAGCAAGTGTATAAAAATGTGTTTCAACAAGTGATTTAAAAGGTGATACTGAATTAGCTAGCCTTAGGTTGTTCCACAGTGTAGAGGCCCTGATGGCAAAATCACCTTGATTAATCTAGTTTAGTCTGGACTGAGGGACGGCCAGAAGGGCTTCGGCTCCGAGGGGAACTAAGAGGTTTGCAATATAAGTAGGGGCCAGACCTCGCTGTGCTTTAAACATGATCAATAAAGTCTTCAAATCAATTCTAAATCTAACTGGTAACCAGTGGAGTGAAACAACTTGTTGAATAATGACTTGTGTAACAAAGCCCTCTGATTCATTTATTTACATCTTTCATTTCCACCAGGTCCTGCGGATCAGCGGTAGTCACTCTCGGCAGCCCAAGCGAACGCTTTTTGTCTGCCGGCACGGTGAGAGGATGGATGTGGTCTTTGGCAAACACTGGCTCTCCCTCTGCTCAGATAGTAAAGGTGAGCACAGCCAATCACAAGTCCTTAGTGGAGGTTAACTAAGCCACTCACATCTTCAGTCAGATGGAAGACAAGTAAAGTACTACAAGCAATATTGTAAATGGAGTGTGAGTACTGTAGTGAAGGCCAATCGTGAGACTGCTAACTTTTGGATTGAAGCTGCCAATAGCTGATATTTTGTGCCAATATTCTATATCTTTGAATTTGACCATTTTCATGCCACCAAAAAATTCAAAAAATGTTAAGGATTCAGTGTTCTTTGTCAGAGTGGAAAAGCCTCTAGACCATCATGGGACACTAAAACTCTCCATTGAAAGCCAGACTAATGAAATTCTTCTAGGTGTGTCAGCAGCTCCTTCAGGCAGAGTGAGGCAGGTTTCACTGCAGGTTTTACAGACTGTTGAGTAAAATCCTCCCACACCACACTGGAGTGATTTCTCTGGTCAGACATCTGAAATAAAATAATAATAATAAAAACATATTCGCTATCTGTGATCAGGGAGGAACCTCCATCATATCAGAGATGGACGACATTGACTGGCTGATATCTGATATTTAATGAAAGACTAGTATCGGCCCGATATATCAGTCTAACCCTACTGTGTGTTCGGGGCTATGAAACCCTGGATTCTTCCCTTGGACTGTCTCACCACACTTACAGTGTATTTATCTCAGGAGAGAAACCCTTACATGTGGGAATGTGTGTTTGTTGTTGGTTGTGCAGGTAGATATGTGCGTTCCAATCTGAACATGCCTCCCAGTTTGCCGCTGTGGGGAGGAGGACAGAGAGATTACGACATGGACGCTCCCATCACTGTGTTTGGAAACACACAGGCACGACTAGTGGGTATGTCGTCAACACAGATCTAAATGATTCAGTACGCCTTGTGTACAGGGATAAGGATCGGCCTTGTGTTTTGTTATGCTCTTTCATGAAGTGTGTGTGTTTAAATATGCATTTTTCCAGGCGAGGCCCTGCTAGAGAGTAACACAGTGATAGACTTTGTGTACTGCTCTCCATCCCTGAGATGTGTTCAGACTGCACAGAACATCCTCAAAGGTAAGGAGAGTCTCCTCAATACATTATGATAGATCAGGGCTTCACTGAACCCCAAATACACACACATTAGACCACAGAGCCCCATTTGATATGATGTTGTCCCAGGGACCCATGTGGGAAAATGTATGTTGTTGTTGATTTAGTCTTGAATTGTATAACTGTCTACACTGTACGTGGAGAGATAATAGTGTTGAGAGTGAAACCTAAGATTAGATTCTCTAATTGGGATATTTTTTGTGAATTAAATTCTAATGAAATTAAACTATCCTCAATTTGCTGGGACCTCCTGGAACTCCCACAAGGACCCCAGGGTGTCCCTGGACCCTATTTTGAGAACCACTCTGATCAATTGTGTTTGTGCTAAAGAGCAAGTAGGCCTATCTGACACAGCATTATTCCCTAGTTTCAGCTCTTACATTGTCAGCCAGCTGGTTGGATGTGGTTGTTGATCTTAGAGGACCTATCTCTACCAGTCATGTCTTCTCTGTCCCAAACCCCCTGTAGGTTTGCAGCAGGATGGCAAGCTGAAGATGCGGGTGGAACCGGGGCTTTTTGAATGGACCAAGTGGGTTTCTGGGAACTCCCTGCCTGCATGGATACCTCCCACTGACCTGGCTGCAGCCCACTTCAGTGTGGACACAACATACAGGTGATACAGACAACTCACTGGCCCCTGTGTGGAAAACACATTCTATATAATTAATCAATAGTATTCTGTTAATTGAAGAGTTTCATTCCAAAACAAGATATCTGCCATCTGAAAAAAGCCTCATCTACTTTTACAGAATGATTACTTAAATAAAAGTGCCCACTTCAGGTGTTATGGTGAATCGTCAGTGGTAGTCCATTTAGCTTTCGTGTGATGGGGATTAGCTGTTTTTTATGTTATCTATTGGGCACGGCAAGGTTGTACGAAGGTGTTATAGTATTGTAGTTATTGTCATTTAGTTACATGACTCTTAAAATGGGATCCTAAGCAGCTTCCTCTAGACGCCATTTAAAGAAAGTAAGTTAGTGGAAAGCCGTTCGTCATTCAGTTGTGACTGATGCAGAGTTTATCTGCAGAATTGAGTTGTGTCAGCGATGTTGGTGGCAGAGAGTAAAGGCCCAAATGCACTGGACACGACTTGATGTGCGCACCTCGTTTGAGATGTGAAGCGTCAACACCGAGGCACATCGCCACCGCGACCGCGATGTGGGTAATATATTTTAGCGTGACATAAATTCTATTATCTGGTATTTAGTCTCTCTATTCTATAAAACTTTACAAACTAGCCGACTTGGCGAGCTGCCAAAGGGTACTAATTAACTAAATCAAAAATGCCCTGTAATATATGACTGCAAATTATAAATTAATTTTAAAAAATATGCATCATAACACAGGCATGCCTATTTAGATAATTATAAAGTTGAGAATATCGCCTCCTGGGGAAAAAATCATTATTTTACCTTTTTCCTTTTGCACGAAAACCAGACGTGCTGGTCCTCTTTTGACGCTCCCAAAGTCAAATCAAGTTCAGAGCGACTTGTCAAGGCAGTTTGATGTTCCACACCTTGAGTGAGCGTTTGGCCATTGAAAACAATTGGTGCGTTTGAACACACGCACCTGCCTTCTTCCAGTGCGTTTCAGGCTTCAGGGTCACTTCCTCCAAGGTCTTTTTAGAATGTCTTTCCTTTCCTTCCGAAGTCAGGTGAGACGTTTGCTTAATGGTCACTTATTGTATTGTCTGTGGTTATGATGGAACGCTGTTTTGGGAGTCAGTTTGGGAGTCAATATGGCGGCTTCAACAAAACACTGACGTCACTGCAAGTCACGGATTGGCTAACTGCCCACTGGGAACAATGTTTATTTACATTAGAAGAACCTTCCCATTTCAGGCAGCAAGCCAGAGACAAAGCAACACTGCTGGACGAGCCATGCCCTGGCTGGACCATGTGTGTTTCAAAATGCTCAACATGTTCAACTTGTTAAGAGTTTAGAGACAGAGCAGCTCCTTGGGCTGCAAAACATTTAATGCCTTTTTTGCTTAAAGAGCCTTGGAACTCTTTCTTTTTCACTGAAAGCAACAACCCCAAACCAAAGAGAACCTCCAACAAACGTCCCCACACAAAGAAACTCAATAGAACTCCTACTGTTGGTTTTCCAATAACTCCTGTTTGTTTTTGCATAGACCTCTCATCCCAGTCAGCAAGCTCACAGTGTCTGAGTCCTATGAGAACTACATCAGTCGGAGCTACCAAGTGACCAAAGATATCCTGTCAGACTGCAAAAACACTGGTAAGAGAGAGACCGTGGAGAGCAGAGCTCCTGGAGCGTCTGGTAGAGGTTATTGTAGGTGTGCTGTTGCTTTAGTTTTTATGTGCATGTGCCTTTGTCCACTGCTGATGTTGCATCCTGCCCTGGTTTCCACCCTCCATAGGAAACAACGTGCTGATTGTGGCCCACGCTTCTTCCCTAGAGGCCTGTACACGCCAGCTGCAGGGCCGCAGCCCACAGAGTTCCAAGGACTTCATCCAAGTAGTCCGAAAGGTCTGCTGCATGCATTTGGTTTTTATCTTTTCCCTCTGATCTTTTCCTTTATACGTCCTACTTCTCTATCCATTCATCACTGTTTTCCTCTGGTTTCCTAAGTATTCCGCTTTCTCTTCCTCCTCAATTGGTGGACGTTGACTTGATAACAAATTTGTGACTTAAGTCCAACTCTGAATAACACAAACTGGATCTGTGCCTATTGTACTGGCTGGACATGCAAGAACAGGGGTGCGTAGGCCCCAAAATCCAATGAAGATGAGAGATGTAAGAGGAGCTCGCACTCACCAAGATGTTTAAATGCAAAGTTTCCAATTTTATTCTACGTCTGACCAATAAAGTGATTTGGTGGACTGGGAGATGACTGGGGGCTTGGTGGACTGGGAGATGACTGGGGGCTTGGTGGACTGGGAGATGACTGAGGGCTTGATGGACTGGGAGATGACTGGGGGCTTGGTGGACTGGGAGATGACTGGGGGCTTGGTGGACTGGGAGATAAATGGGGGCTTGGTGGACTGGGAAATGACTGAGTGCTTGGTGGACTGGGAGATGACTGGGGGCTTGGTGGACTCAGTCAGCACTAGACTCACACTTAGGCATTAGTATGCAGCGTGGTGTTTAGTCTACTTCTACTTCACTCTGGAGTTATAGTTAGTCAATTTAATAAATACAAAAATGGCAGAGCAGGAAACAAATTTACTATACAGTAAATATGTGCCGTATTTTAGGTTACACAATGCTGACTCTGTTTTGTTAACTTGTGAATTTATGGGGGGAAGGGTAAACTTTTCTAAATATGCACACAAATTGGTGAGTTTTGACGTTACAAATTCCTCTTGACTTGACCAACTAAATGGGGATTTGTTGTAAAGTCTATGTTTTACCATGTAACACCACTCCGTCCCACCTTGCTCTTAGAGGGAAGAGGTCTAAATCTTTCACTTCATTGGAGAGGTAATGAGGAATAAAGAATCTCAGATGCAGGGTAAAGGCCAGCTGATGCGTAGGTAGGGTCGTATGCCTCTGTACCTCTGACCTAGCTTGGAGTGTACTGGGTGAATGCAGGATGAGGCTGGGAGGGCAGACATGACAGAGATAGAGAAAACCCAAGTAACTCAAGTTGTCATGGGAAAAGAGTACAGTAATAGGCTGGCTGGCCTTGGCCTGGCAGAGAGGGCTGATGCTTGTTGGTTGGTTGGCTTGCTCTCCGTCTTGATGCATCGAGATCAATCAACTCTTAAAATACAGTGGCTGTTTTCCTGCTCTCTGGTTCTGCACCTTCCACACTTAGAGAATTCCCAACAGATCTGAACCGAGAGTGAGACTTGTCCCTTTTGACCTGACTCAGCACTATCTCTGCTCACTCCCTGTCTTTTCCCTCTTTATTGTTGCTCTTTTCCCCTCACTGACCCTTTGCCCTTTCCCATCCTTTCCCCAGGATCTGCTCCTTCTCCATAACTTGAACTAGGGTTAAACCAATATACTGTATTAGTTTGCCAGTATATTGGCCTTTTATTAAAGATCTGATATCGGCCAGTCACTGTCGTCCACCTCTGATATGATGCAGTTTGATTGATTAGATATGTAATTGATCAATACTACACTGGTTGTCTATGGGAAGATTTTAACTTGAATTGATTCTACTGCGACAATTTGATCGGATTATATGTTAGTATTATTATTGTAGTAGTTGTCCACCCTGACAAGAATAAAATGCTGGGAGAAAATGCCGATATTTATTTATATATCAACTATTGGCAGCTTCCATTAAAAAAATATCAGTATCAGCCTTCAAAAACCCACAACGGTCGAACCCTAACTTCAACATTCTCTCATTCGGTTTGCAATACATCCTGTCCTCCATGAAGTATGTATAATTTTCCCTGTTGTCTTCTAAAAAACTATTACTGTAACAGCTCTTCTTTGTCTTTAGATCCCCTACCTAGGTTTCTGTTCCTGTGAGGAGCAGGGAGACACGGGGGTGTGGCAGTTAGTGGACCCTCCCATCCTCCCCCTCACGCACGGACCAAACCACAGCTTTGACTGGAGGGAGACGCTGCAACAGGAATGACATCTGCCCTACCCGACCCCTCCACCAGATCATACTGTACACCCACAGACTGCAATAACAGCGTTTCAGCCTAGTGTCCCCCAAATACTGGAACTTTAATGGGTGTATCACCTTATGTACACATTTTGGCGGCTTAGCGGTGACATAAAGAAGCTTTCTGCCTGACGTTGAAGAGCCTTGTCCCAGCCGGTGAATGACTGGGGCATCTCTCTTTCATTATGTGTACTGTTGAGGCTGGTATTAACAATGATTTTGAAAATGATCCCTTTCAAATATGATAGTTGTATAGTGCACCAAGAACAAGGGGGATATTGGTTGGGGCAGTATGGCTGGGTGTTAGGTGTGCTGTGTGGGAGAGCTGTGGCTGGGATCTAGCTGGCTTATACCTACTTCTCAGCTGTGGTATGACTGTCAGCTACATGTTTTTCTTCAGCCTGGTCTCAGGAAATTTCGTGAAATAAGCACGGTGTCTTAAAATGTAAATAATGTGCTCTGTGCACAAAAAGTTATAGAAATATGTTTCCCCATCAGGAGAAGATTAGTTGGAGGAGACAGGATGCGTGGAAAGTAATCGGATGGGCAGATACGTTTACCTTAAACTCCGACGACCTGAATTCAATTTCCAACTCATGACAAGAATTGTTTTCTATTGGGTTTTTATTTTTTGTTTAAGTTTTTCTTATTTAACCATGACCAAAACCTTAACCTAACCTTAACCAAAGTGTTTTAGTTGAGTAAACATAACCGTTAGCTAACCTTTTATGTTGAACCTTCACATGATCGTTTTATGGTGGAGGAACGTAATCTTCACATTATTATTCGTGTCCTGCTTTTCAGAGTTCGTGCTCATTTCACAACATTTTGTGACTGTTGGTTTTGCTGACGGTGCTGTATCCGAACAGTACTGCCTCAGTGCAAAGATCACAGCAACTTCCCACATCACCGTTCACTTGAAATACTGCAGTTCACATGTGTTGTTGCCTCCGAACTCGACGTGAGTCACAAGGCTCCTGACCATAATAAAAAACAGAGGGGATTGGTTATGTTTGAAAAGCAATGGCATCCTTTGTCCTGCTTGTCCTGATTCCCAGTGGATGAGGGAAAACCATATCAGCGCTGGCTTCCAGTCCTCATCAGGGAGTTTCCCAACGCTAGCCGCATGATGTGGTCACACATGTTTTCCCTATTTTGGTGCTACAGGCAGCACATACAGTACAGCAAAGTCTTCTACCATCCATGTATATGAAAATGAAACAGTCACAACAACAACAGCACAAAATGCACTATTGACAATCATATAGTAGCTTCTTGATTCTGGTCCAGCAGTCAGACATAGCCTTTTTAGTGTGTGTTTGTTATATATGTTATGTTTGGAGCAGCTGTAAATAATCATATTTTGGAGGGGGGGGGAAAGTCTTCCAGTTGATTTCTATTTATTGATATAACTTTCTTTCAGATATTATAAACAAAGATATTAAAAACAAAAGGACCATCCCCTTTAACAGCATGCAAGGAATTATGCACTGTATCTCAGGTGTTAACTGCATTTAGCACATATATGCAGCATTGAAAGATATTTCATTGATTGGGTAACTGTGTTATTTGTGAGTGCCTCTTGGAATTAAAGTGATGTCTCCTGATGTACCGACTGCCTAATAGTAGCTAAAGATGTTCAAATGGCAAGTTGCAAACTTTTGGGTAACACCTTACTTGACGCGCATCATAACGACATAGCTTATTAGGAGATGGTAATAATCACAGCTTTGTAACTTTCTTAACCCATTGTAATCTTATATCGCACCAGTTTTTGAATGCACAAAGCAGCTATCTACAATGATAGGCTATCCTCAGTAGAGCCTCATTTATTGATCCCTCTCAATGATACAATTTTAGAGCCATCAAGAGATATTTCATTGCTTGAAGTATTTAAAACTCTTTCCTGCCTCTGATATCAGGTTCTTTGAAGTCTATCCAAATGGGATTTAAGCAATAGGGTGGACACTCATTCAGAGTGCTTGAATATAATTCCCTTAAGGATGGCATTTGAGTCAAGTTTCTTTAAAGCTGCACTAGGTAAGATTTATATGTAAAAATCCACCCGTCTTCTCAGCCTAAATCACAAAGTGAGGCTGCAACAGAGAAGAGCGTCCCATCCCCACTAACTGAGACGCTGTAGATTCACCGTGTTTGACCAAATTAAATTCTGGTGTCGTTATGGACACTGGTGGGATGAGGTGTTGTCGGCCAATCACGGTCCAGTATTGTGAGGACTTAGTCTAGCAAATTCATTCAATTGAACTAATTCAACTACATTTATTTGCAAAACATCATAAAGAATATTATTATAAGTCATTGTATATTTGAAAACAAAATCACTCAAACTGAATAATATGAGACCTTTAAAGTAAATGAAAGTCGTGTTTTGTAAGGGCAACTTCAGGCTTTGGATTGTGGTTAAATCAGTGTAGTAGGTCTTATCAAGGCATTAAGATCAGAACAAGAATATTAATTTGTTCCTCTTTCCTTGGTCTGCAAGCCATTGTCAATAATATTGTAAAATGCTATTAATTGTCTGTGTTTTGAACAGTGTTGCTGTCGCTATGCAACTGTTGCAAATGCTTTGTTGACACAGGGAGGCAATGATACACGAGCTGGAAAAAACGAACTCGTTGCTACTACAGAAATGTGAAATGTCCAACACATCAAAACATACTGACACAACATATGTTGTTAACTTGTGTTGAAAAGTAACACAAAGTGTGTGTCCCTAACTAGACATACAGATGTGTTGAAAATTATTCATTCATTTTAAGAGTGAAACTCCAGAAGAAGAAAGCCATGTGACTGGAGAGTGTATGGCTAAAGAAATGAAGAGGAGAAAGCCATGTTATGTTAAGATGTTTCTTTATTCTTAATTTATTGTCTCAACATATCAAATGTGTACAGCAAATAATTTAAAGAATCACTTCTTTTTTTCATAAAAATGTACCTGTTGATTTGTAATTTAAGAAGGGGCAGGCGGGCGGGAACGCTTCCATGTGCGAGTTATTTTAGTTTGGGATTTCTCTTTTGTTTGTGAAATGACATCAAGTCATAAATAAGCTGTTCTTTTTAAACAGCTGTAATATTTTCATATTGTGCGTTAGCCTATGGGCTTGGGAAGGAAAAGCGGAAGTAAGTCATATGTCAGTCTCTACATGGTGTTGCTCTGATGCAACATAAAATCAAGGCGTTTGTCTGCATAGCAATAACATAAAACACAGGAGGTTTGCGAAGACAGGTCTTTATCTCACCCTTTGGTTTGCAACTATGCTGCAAATACTGTAAAGGATTACAATTCAAATAAAAGTCTAAATCCTTGTTTTTGTTTTAATTTGTGAGTATTCTATTATCTGAAATAATATACTGTAGATTTGAATACACACACATACTGTAGTTGTAAGGAGTGATGTAGTGCTTCCTCTCCTTACTATTGCTTGCTTTTAATGTTGATGATCGAAGAATTTAAGTATATTTATGCTTGAATCTACTGTTGCACTTATTGTAAATCACTCTGGCTATAAGTGCCAAAATACCTAAAACATAAATGTAAAATGTAGTCCATCTAGGTTGTATGGTACAAAGTTCAAAACCCCAAAACAATAAGCTTGTCCCTTCGCCAAGTCCTTGCAATAATGTTGGATGTTTTTATTAACCTTTGGAGTGAGGACCATTTTGCAAAGTGAGGTCATTTAGGCCTGTCCTCACTTTATTTTCACTGTAATGGCCTGTAGAGGCTGTTTATGTGTTTCTCTCAAAGTTTCAGAGAGGTCCTCAGAAAAATGTCAAACTGAGAATGAGTGTGTATTTTCAACTGTGTGTAATTACAAACACAAAAGCTGAATACACACACTTTTTGCTCTCTAGCGCCCCTATTGACTTTGCCGATTTATTGCAGCGGAGCAATGAATTAACAGGCTGCTGACTGCAATTACCCTAATGGCCACCGGTGTCATTAATGATGATGAATTTCTGATTCTTACACATACCTTTAAACTAGAGAAAGACAGACACAAGGATTTATTAGTTAATTTAAATACAAATTAAGTTAAATTAAAGTTAAATTAATTTAATTAAATTGAATACATTTAATACAGTACATATACATTACAGTACAAATACATAAAATAATAATAATTATTATTATTATATTATAATTAATTATGCTATATTTAATATATATACTTTAAATGTAAACTGCTAAATTTTTTACATTCCAAATTGACTTCTTCATGTATAGCCTACTTGTGTGTAATGTCTGTTATGTTATGGCCTGTCAGACCGTATATTAATGAGGTTTCAAGTCTCC
>OMLI01031588.1:0-15596 GCA_900302605.1 Rondeletia loricata | reverse complement strand
ATAGACATATTTGTTTATCAAATGGTCAGAAATAACAGGAAAATGCATAGATTTCTGTCAAATAAGGTAACAGACTCATTGCCTTCACTGTTGCGCATAGTTGCGACGCAGACCGTAGTCACCCCCCAAAGGCCCATTCTGAGCCAGGAAAAACCCACATTATATAGTAATAATAACACATGGCAAAGCTATTTATCATTTTTGGCCAGTAAAAACTCTGCCTGGCTGGTAAGCCAAAAAGTTAATTGTGTTCCCTGCTTCATGAATAGGCACAGAGCTGACAAGACAGAGCTACAGAGCAATCAAACACAGAGAAAAATAGGTAGGCTAAAATACAGCCTAAAAACACAGAGCGAAAAATCCCTATAATATTTTTATAGTATTACTATAGTGATTTAGCGTGTCCTATTGTACTCTATAGTGCGCGATATAGTGGACGCAATTTTGGTCCAAATTAAAATCCCTTGAAAACATGTAATCGTGGAGATCTGACAATACTGTGCAGCAACTGTGACATTTGAACGAAATTTGTAGGACTAGTCATGTTTAATTAGTTTTACAGTTTTTGAAAACAACGTAATCATTTCCACTAGGTTGGAGCATATAAAAGTTTCTTCGCCTACATTTTAATAAAAGTTGCAGTCGTAGCACGTACACCTGATTTTTTATGAATTTTTAAACTTTTGAACTTTGGACTGATGGTGGCGCTAGAGAGATTGTTGTATTTACACCAAAATAGGTGTCTGCATTTCTTGGACTGACCTCTATTGATGTGCCAATTGTTGTAACAATTGACCAATCGGTTCTATGGGCTGCTTTAGCCTCCCATTGCAGAAGAAATAAGAAATAAAATAAGAAATATTAATTGGTTGAAATTGACCACACTATATTTTATGTTGATACGTGAAACAGTTCAAGAGTTACACGCCAAAAAGTGACCTTTACTTTAACCTGAGGGATTGATATAAATGTGCACACAGATACGTTGGGGACATTGGTGCCAATTTTCGTAAAACTTGACCAATCAGTTCTATGGGCTGACATAGACTCCCATTACAGAAAAAATAATAATAAGAAGAAGAACGCCTACAACAACAATAGGGTGCTTAGGGTAATTAAATACCAGAAGTTCATGGAAACCACTTCTAAACAGGCAAAAGATTTTTCTGCCTTGCCAGCTCCACCGGGACAACAGAATATATACTGACAAAGTTTTAGGTGACTATGAGTTTTATAGTTTCATTAAGGCCAATATGAGGTCAGTCACAGTTACTTCCATTGCTGGTGCTTAGTCAGCAGTTGGGAGCCCAGAGTCAGTGTTTTCATACTGACTCACAGGTCAGTTAAATTGATGCCAACACTCAGGAAGTGCGCCTGCTTAGATGAAAAAAGACAGTTTGAGCAAAACTAAGAAGCACTTAAGTCTCTTAAAGTGAGTTTCATTACAGTTTAGTTTCAAATTATGCACACTAAAATAAAATAATTCTCAAACTCTGCACCAAGGCACATGTTGGAGGTGTGCGTTGACATTTTGCCCAAATGTTAAAAAAAATCCAGGGAAAGTCTAGAAAGACTAAGCATGCTTGCTCTTTTCCAGCGACACCTTGCTTCACATTCACACAGTTTGTCACACTCGGGTCCGGTCACAGTCCCACTTCTCTAACCTCTAGGTTATTGCCACCCTGCCAGTTGATCAATCAAATTGATTAAACTAACTTCTCTAACATCTAAAGAAACCAGCTTATTATCAAATTTCCCCCCATCAAAGTTAATGCAACATACTCCTCGGTTGATAGGTCTTTTATATTTGGTTATATCATTATGTGCAGTCCTATGAGGTTCTACTGTATGGGAAACTTCCAAGTAATCCATAATTAGGTTTGGCTTGGAATGTCGTGTCTCACATCAGTGTGCCGCATCATTAAAAAGGTTTTCACCTCTCTCTCAGACACATTTAGTTTCACTCTCCTTCTGTTTCCTGGTGTGTTGACAGATACAGTAGTGTGTAGGCAAGGTTAATTACAGGTGCTGGTCAGGCGTGCCTCCTTAATGGGTTTACTTTAGTGCCTCTTTCACTGCTCACTCTGACAGGTTTAGCTTAACTCTGTTAATCTGTGACTCTCTCTCTCTCTTGCACTCACTCATAGCTTGTGTGCCCGTTTGTGTAGCGTTAATCTGATTTGGCATTTCAGCCACCACTGTATCAGCCTGCCTCCTTTCAATGACCTCTGGCAGACCCTTTGTTGTTCAGGTTATTGGATATAGTTGTATGGTGCTATATGTAGCTACTGTATATGGTTCTTTACTGCCAGGCATTTAGGCTTAGGCTCTATCATCAATATAGTAAATACTCTTAAATGAGCAAGAGGCTTGTGGCACAACAGCTATGTAGAAAACTGACATTCTGATTGAAGGGCAGTGTACTTTTGGTCACCACAAATCAAAGGCACTATCACATTTCACAACCTAAACTTGACTCAACCAACACACATAATTGACCATGACAGTGGTGCCTTCAGACATTGCATAGACCCACAGCAGACCCCACTGACCCTATCGGACCGGTTTCCCATGTAGGTCATATATTTGCTGGTGTGCAAGAATGAAGAGGAAGTAGAGAGAGAGTGAAAAAGCAGAGAGGAAGAAAGGGAAGTGGATTTGACAGGGGAGGGAATCCAGGCCCCCAGACTATTGGACAGAATAAATAGATTAAACCTCACACTCCCCTCCAATCACACTTTGGGAAGCCTGCCAATGCCCCGACAGGAGGAGGACTAACCATACCCAGAGGGCTACCAGGCGGTTTACCAGATTAACCGACATGGCTCCATATTGTTTGCTGCTGTCAGTTACCAAAATATTTTTGGATGTTGCCTCCTGCTATTTTTCCTTTTCATTGGTTAGATACAAAAAATGACAGGAGATTCATAATTAGGACAAAAGATCAAAAAGGCAAATGTGGGTGTATGGGTGTATGAGTCAGATCTAACCTCATGCTATTATGACTAACAGATGAGTCACTGTGGCCTGGATTGTGGAATTCTGATTTCTTATTTGGTTTGTGGGCTTTAGCCTATTGGAGCAAATAGTTTCCAGGGAACGTATCGTTGTATAATCGTCCCTCCTCCACCCTGTAGGGAATGGCATTCACCCTGGAGGAGCGCTTACAACTGGGCATCCACGGCCTGCTGCCCCCCTGCTTCCTTTCCCAGGATGTCCAAGTGCTGCGTGTCATGAAGAGCTATGAAACACGCACCAATCCCTTGGACAAGTGAGCACAGACTGAAACATTTACAATAAAGCTGTAATCATAAAGCATGCTGAGGTACATGGACATCATACCATGTGTGCAGATCTTATGTAAGGTCATCGGGACCAACAGACAGATGCATGTCAAATCTGTTGTCAGTGGACAGTTGACTGTTTTTTCTTAATTTATTGTATGATAAATGATTTAATTACTGTCATGTCAAATGTTTCTGGGTACAACAAAAAAGTAAATTACAACACCATCACAAAATAACTCCTGGAATGCAACAGATTGATAACGGTTATAACGGTGTGAGAGAATCAGAGGGTGGAATTTTTTATAAAAAAATGCAGTTTTGGGTGGATTTTCTTTCTGAGATCTATACAAAGTACTCCTGTAAGAGTGAAAAGAACATTCTAGAAATGTATGGAAAAGTATCAAGTTCAAATACATCAAAATTAGTGTGTGAATGTATATACGTCACTTGGTTCATTTGAGCTAAAGGGTGTCAATGATAAATATGAAAATTTTGTGTCATATGTTACTCAGACTTCATATTTAGTTTATATGAGACAATATGTCTCATTCATAATTGTTCAAATTTTGCCTTTTTTCTTCTTCTTTTTTACCAGCAAGCTAATATCAGGTTCCCCCAATAAATCTCAGAGGGATTATAAGGTCTAGGATGGACTGTATGTCAGAGTTTAGCATTAGCAGAGTTGTGGTTCACTTGGTATTGGAATCCAGTTCCTGAGGTATCTAAAACAGAATAAATGATCACCCTACTACAAACGTAAATAGAGCACGCTTTCATTGGCATTTCTTTAGTTTTACTAAGGAAGTAATTGGAGAAAGTGGACAGGAGGAACTCCACTGAAGGTATATCATTTATGTATTTTCACATGTGGAAGTGGGAGGGTGATTATTTTATTTTGGAAAAAACACGAACATCTATATTGTCCCTTCAAGGTCATTATTTTATTGTCTAAATAAAAACAATTGAAACATAAAACAATATAAATATGCATCACCCCCTTCAAATGTCTTTAAATGAAAAGTATACATTTTTTCTTTAAAAAGATGATAAAAGATGTGCAGCAGTGGCACTATGACAACTTACTTGGTTTCCCCCCCCCCTCAAAATCAGTAGTTGTAAATAGTACTAGTAGTAGTAGCTATGAAGATGGACTGCAGCTGCTGACCAATAACAAAATAATTGAAGCATCCCTAATTTTTATGTTGACATATTTCTTTTTTCTGTACAAATTAACATTTACATTCTCTCTCTCTCTCTCTCCCGCTCTCTCTTAGGTACATCCTGCTGATGACTCTGCAGGACAGGAATGAGAAGTTGTTCTACCGTCTGCTGACCTCTGATGTAGAGGAGTTCATGCCCATCGTGTACACTCCCACTGTCGGACTGGCCTGCCAGCAGTACGGCCTGGCCTTCAGGAGACCACGGTGAGATAAACACATCTAGCATATAGATGTACCATTTAATTTACACTTCACTCTGTTTAATTATTATGTTATTCTTTCATTCACTCAGTTTATAACATTCAGTTCACTCACAATTTAAAATGTACGAAATTAGACACTAATACATTTAAGTGCTCAAGTATTCCCTGACTTAGCATTTCTTTAGTTATACTATATTGTATTATTGGTTATGTCATGTTGTAGCTCTGGTTGTATTTATATTTTTCATTTTAAACATTTAGCTGAAGCTCTCATCCAGAGTGACTTACATTGAATATTTTATAAGCTTCAATTCCTGGAATCACCAACATTACTAGCAGCCAATAGTAAGGAGTTCAAGGGTCAGAGCCACAGTGCCCAGACAATATCCTTGTGAATAAGCAGGTTCCAGTCAGCTATAGTAACATATGCCATTTAGAGGACACTAATACAAAGGGCTTTATAGTACCATGCATACATGTTTAGCATAGGTGGCCCTAGTGGGAATCAAACCCCCAACCCTGGCAGTATTCCTGCCATGCTCTGCTCACTGAGCTGTACAGGACCACTGATGCTGAAGCCGTAACAAAGCAACCTAATTGTTCACAGAGGACTCTTCATCACCATCCATGATAAAGGCCACATTGCCACCATGCTCAACTCCTGGCCTGAAGAAAACATAAAGGTACCCCCTCCACACACACAACCGTTTGTATCTCAGAACCTGATTATTATGTATATGTCACTGATTTGTGGTTGTTGTCTCCACCCAGGCCATTGTGGTGACAGACGGGGAACGTATCCTGGGTCTGGGTGACCTGGGCAGTTATGGCATGGGCATTCCCGTGGGAAAACTGGCCCTCTACACGGCCTGTGGAGGGATTCCTCCCCAGCAGTGTCTCCCTGTGCTGCTGGATGTGGGCACCGACAACCAGGTACGTCAGAGCTGTGGGAAGCTTGTAATCAGTCTTTATGGGCCGCTGCAGTACTCCTAATCTGAGTAGTATAGTGTTGTAGTAGAGTAATTACTCACGCGATTTGGCAATGATTTATGGATTCATTCAAGAGCGATGACATGTTGTCTTTTTGTTTCTTTTTCGACCAGTCATTGCGGGATGACCCCTTGTACATTGGACTGAAGCACAAGAGAGTCAGAGGAAAGGAATACGACGACCTGATCGACGAGTTCATGCAGGCGGTGACTGACAAGTGAGTGAAATCATGAATGGGTCAATAAGACGTGTGAGTGATCTTGCTTTCTGACTGGTTCCTCTGTCGCTCCACAGGTACGGGATGAACTGCCTGATTCAGTTTGAGGACTTCGCCAACAGCAATGCTTTTCGCATTCTCAACAAATATCGGAACCGTTACTGTACCTTCAACGACGACATCCAAGGTAACACTCACAGTCTCTCTTGCCCTAAAGTCTACAGCCGCATTACTCCTGGCCTGCATGTCGGGCATCCTTTGTCGTAACTGTAACTTCTCCGACTATCAGATAAGGTTTCAAATTGCTCAGTAGTATTTGGGCTAGAGCAGGGTAACGCCTGAATGCTGCTGGCACAGACTGAAGCCCAATCCAGAATTGGAGAACGGCGCCAATATCACCTCACATCTGACTTTGTTTACATTTATTGAATTGGTTTAAAGATGTTTTTCAGTCTCAAAGTGATTGAGCACCTAGCAGATGTAGTGAAACAATGTGATATCTAAATCTGAAAAAATTAACATCTGAGGGGATTGATCTGGTTTAAGATATGATATATTCTATTTGTGATTTTGGGATGCTAAGTCGTGTTATTTTCTAAACATCAAAATTGTAAGAGTCACTTTTTTTGGAATTCTAAAACCTGTGGCTTTGCTACAATTGTGAAATGTTCAGGCTCAACAAACCACAAAATTACCATGTTTCTAAGTCTAAATTAACCATATTTACAGTCCTAAATTAACTTTATTTTCATAATGCACATCACACAGATTGTGCACTAGTCTACCCTGGGTGCTTTATATATTACAGCATTACATGCTCTCTTCAATGAACGATCAACACGATTACCACTACTGCTTCTTTCCCCTCAGGCACCGCCTCAGTAGCTGTTGCCGGGGTCTTAGCTGCTTTGAAGATCACCAAGAACAAACTGTCGGACCACACATTTGTGTTCCAGGGGGCAGGGGAGGTAAGAGAACAAAGATCTGCGTGCTTGGATTTTTATTTTGTTATGAAATGAAAATAACTGTCCCTAATCCCTGAGAGATAAGCCTGTGCCTCAACCCGGATGACACATTTAAAGTTCATGAAATGAACTGAAGTAGGAGATTATGAAGCAGTTGTAGAATTGTCCTTTTTTCTTTCACAGGCTGCTCTGGGTATTGCCCACCTGCTCATGATGGCCATGGCCAAAGAAGGCATACCTAGAGAAGATGCTGCCAAGAGGATCTGGATGGTTGACTCGAAAGGTCTCATTGTAAAGGTAATGTCTGTCTGTCTCTATCTCTCTATCCTCTTCTCTCCATCTCTCTGTCACTCACTCACTTACTCACATTCCTCTCTGATGTCCCCTGGGCTCAGGTTATGTTGATCACCAAACAATGCCATATAAAGCTTTTAAAACATTTTACCCAATACAGGGAAGAGGTCATCTTAACCATGAGAAGGAGGATTTTGCTCACGAACACCCTCACCTGAAGACCCTGGAGGAGGTGGTGCACACCATCAAACCCACTGCTATCATAGGTGAGTTTAGCTGCCTGCTCCACCTGTTTCACCCTGGAAGGTCATTGCAGGCACATAAAGTAGACAAGTGCTGTCGGGTGGGTTTCCCCAAGCCCTTGCAACATTGAAGAACATTGTTGTTTTCAAGGGTTTCTGAAGCCCCTTTATAACCCACATTGTTCTTCCTTTCATCCATTTACGGTAACCCCTGACCAGTTGTGGAACAACAGAGAAACTTGAAAAAGGTGAAATTTCTGTTTGCAATGACAGTTCGCTAATTTGCTACAAATATCCAGAATCAACTAATTCAATCTGTTTGTTTCATCTGTTGCGTTAATGTTTAATAAAGGTTTTAGTTGCAAATGTCAGTATTCATGGGTCTAAATATTATGCAGTCATACATACTGATCCAAACTGTTATACTGCTGTGACAGCATGACTGCATTCTTGGAGTATCCGTGGGGCTTCTGTGTTGGCACTGGCAGAAACTGATCCATTTTAAAACTTAAATTGGGAGATTGTAATTTTAGCAAATGTGGCTGATCAGAGTGCAGTGATTCTGCTTTACCCACTAGTTTATAATTGACCCAAATTCATCTGAATCCTACTAATGACTTTACAGATCATCCGAGGTACCAAGTGCGTTAGGAAACACTCGCCACCTGGCTACGGGATACATTGTTCACATTGTTTCACATTGTCTCAAAGTTGCGTGTGAATTTTCAAGTCCTTGCTATTGGAAAGCTCAACCTGAGCTCTGATGGATTCTCCTCCTGTTCTGTGTCCTATTTGAAGGAGTGGCTGCCATTGCAGGAGCATTTACTGAGAAGATTATCAAAGACATGGCATCCTTCAATGAGAGGCCAATCATCTTTGCCCTGAGTAACCCTACCAGCAAGGCAGAGTGCACCGCCGAGCAGTGCTACAAGCTCACAGAGGTAATGCTCAGCCTCACTGTAGTATGTTGCAGTGCAGATTACAGTGCTATATTTATGTTACAAATGACTCGTTATGTTGTCATCAAACTGAAAATCCAAACTATTCCTTGAATTTTTCAGAAGTGGATATTTTTACAGAAAGGGTCCACGTACCTCAAGGTCACTCTTTCGGTTTGACTTTTTGAAAACTTTCTTTTATTTTGCATCTCTCCATCCCTCTCCTCCCTTCCCTTATTAGGGCCGGGGCATCTTTGCCAGTGGAAGCCCCTTTAATAAGGTCACCCTGGCTGATGGGCGCTCCTTCTACCCTGGGCAGGGTAACAACGCCTATGTGTTCCCTGGGGTGGCTTTGGGTGTTATAGCTTGCAGGGTGCGCCACATATCTGATGAAATCTTCCTTACCACAGCAGAGGTGATTTCTTTATTTACATTTTTTTTTTATGGCAGACTAAGAAAACAATCATGACATCTATGAATGTAGTGTTGCAATATATGTATGAAGAGGTTAATTCCAAAATGAGATACTCAGCATTTGGAAAAAAGTGACGCCTAATATTACAGAATGATTGACATGTCAAGTCAATTAAGTTTATTTGTATAGCTCAGAATCACTACTACAGTCTCAAAGGGCTTCACAACGGCCACATTATGAAACAATAAATGGAAACGACACCCCCCAACCTGAAAACCTCAACTAAGGACAAGGAAAAACCTCATTAGGAAACAAAATGGAAGAAACCTTGGGAAGGGCCTCTCAGAGAGGGATCCCCCTGCAATGGGTGCAGAGAGTGGTCAAACAAAAAGGAGCATAAACAAAATACACAGAATAAACACAGTAAGAAGTGGAGTGAAACGTCCAGATCTGGTGCGGGGCATCAACAGCAGCTCGGTCAATAGACATCATAAAAATAAAAATAAAATTTGGTTTTTAAAGGATAGTTACAGACCTATATCCTCTTTATTTTAGAGTTTTGAATTTTGAGCGTATTGAACGGTGAACTATGTATAGTGCTTTGGAAAATACACACTTGCACCCTTATTACACTATTTTAAGTCAGGGCTTCAGGTTAGACTTCATCTCAGTGCTTACCTCTCCCATATTCAGTCTCTACTGTACCTACTTCTACTCTATCCTAGCTTCACTTATTCTCTCTCTCTCTCAGGCGATAGCTGACATGGTAACAGAGGAGCACTTGGCTGAGGGAAGGCTCTATCCCCCTCTCAGTACCATAAGAGAGGTGTCCTTCAAGATTGCAGTGAAGGTAGGTGATCTTTCCACATGCTTAGCCCTCACTCCTCAAAATGAACTGAGTATGTCACTTTACTTATACTTTTGAAATATATATGCATCTTGTTCTTTACTCATTACAATTTAATAATAATAGATTTAATTTGTAAAGCACTTTTCATTCCGAGGAATCTCAGAGTGCTAATTTCTCGTGTACCATCTCATCATATTTTCTCATTTGTTCCTTTTTCCCTTTACATCTTTTCTACTTGTTCTTCTCTGCCAGGTTGTCAACTATGCATACAAACACAACATTGCTTCGGTGTACCCTGAGCCTAAGGACAAGGAGGCGTTTGTGCTGTCTCACATCTACAGTCCTGATTACGACTCCTTCACTCTGGACACATACAACTGGCCCCAGGAGGCCATGAAGGTCCAGGAGGTGTGATGACACCAGCACTTCTGTTGCCATCCGTCTCTCTAAATTTAATATGCTGCCATGGCATCGCGTACAATTTCTCCATTCAGAAACATCGCCAATCATCCTTGCCTTTTATAGATTTTTTCTTTAATAAATGCCAGTATGTCGCCGCTCCCCTCCGAAATCCACCCAGAAATTCAATACGCCCAGTGGTCATGGTAATTCAAATGCACAATGGTTAGCCAATCAAACAATGCATAACTTATATTAAGGATACTGAGTGCCTCTCGTGGCATATCTTGTTACTTAATGTTGTCATGTTAGTGTTGATATTTCATACATAAGTTGTTTTCTCTATCAGTGCTGTACCTTTTATCAGTGCACTGTACCTGACTTTAAAAACATTTATTACATCCGCACAACAGCATATCAATTGCATGTCCTGTATATCCGCGCAACCTAAACTACACTCCTTTCACTGGGCTTTCCAGCTCAACTCTTGTGGTATACAGTATCCGTAATAACAAAGTATTTTTTGTGTTAGAGCTGTATAGAAGATGGCGCATAAAAATACTCTCATAGTGCCTCTTTCTGTGTGACCTCAGGATGTTAAAACCTCCCTACTTGTTCGATGGGTAGCCAAGTAATTATAGAAGCCACACGTTTTAACTGAGGACTGCAACATCTTGTTCATCCCTGTAGTTGCTACATACTTTACACTCCTGTCAAGGCCTGCAAATGTATAACCTGCACATTGGACTGAAAAACACTCCTGGTTCAGCTTTTATTTCTGTTTCTAGACATTGTCTCCGGTTCTCTGTTAGGATGCTGCAAGAATCAGTAGTTCTTTAAGAGAGGCACAGCTGTTTGGATCTGACTTGATATGTTCTAGGTGCTGAATGTTTGTGTTGCTAAGCTTTGCTAGCAATTGAGTGTCTCCATCATGATTATTGTTACACTCCGTTTAGTTTAGTTTAGTTTAGTTTAGTTTAGTTTTATTAGGTTGCACAACACAGTGTACATACAAGACATACACATGGATAAAAACAACCGAGGATAAAACACAATAAAGTCCAAGACTTATTTCCATTGTGGTCCTCTTGTTTGAGATGGAAATCAAACGTGTGGTGTCGAAGCACTGATGTTTTTTGTACAGTGGGGTGTTTTCTTTTAGATTAGTTTTGTACAAAGCTCTGCCTGTTTCAGTGTTTTTGACAAAGTTAATGATATAGACATAATGCATCTTATCTTTAGTTTCCTCCCAGACAACATGATGCTGTAAGCATTAATGCACTCTGGAAGAGTTTGTTTTGGGTTTTTGAGGAAATGAAATGTTTTAGAAGGGAAAATAAAACTTTTGAAATAAATATTGTTAAACAAAACTAAGCGACTGACTCTGTTTTGTATATTTGCGATGACTTGGACATAGTTTTGCATCTTGATGGTGTGTATGCTTTCCTATCTGAGCAGTGGAAACAGGAAGTTGAAAGGTAAAGTCATGAAACGTGTCCAGTGTTAGTGTTTGCATGGTAGCTGGTGCATCTCTTACAGTGCAGGGAACAGCCAGCCCTAAGCAAATGGGAAATGATACGAGACAGGGAAGGTTCAGTGATACAACACAACGATTTCATACCCAGTGTTTTAGCCTCAGCAATTATCTGTTGCAAGTCCATGTTAAAATGTGTGATGTATGGCCCAGACATGATTCACTCTTCTCGCTACAGGGATGGAGAGGGAGTAGATCAACATAAGGAAGCAACTCAAGCAGCTAAAATCTTGTCAATTCCAGTAATCCAGTCATCAGATTTTCCAAGAAAAAAAAGACACTTGGATCATTCCTCACATTCCCCTCTCACTTGTTGAAGTGTCCTTCCTCTTGCTCTCAGACTCTCTTCACCTCCACGCTATTTTTAAGCTAAACATTCATGAAAGTCAAGTGCTTTCCCCACTTTCTGTAACTGGTGAAGTCGGAACAGTAAAAATCATTCATACTCAGAAAACCTTTCCAATATCCTTCAATATACTGCTGGTGTGTCCCGGTGCCTGCTAGTGGAAGATTTTTGAATTACTTTTGTTCAGTGTTCTAGTTTACTTTTGTTCAGTGTTATAGGACCATATTTACGCTATTATGCTTCGGTGAACAGTGCTTCATTAATGTTGGCTCTAAGCGTGTATGTAATAAAATCACATTATTACAGTAACCAGTGATTATAAGGGGTGTGAAATTTTTTACTGATGTAATAATAATATTGACTTAATTACTCAAGTCATTCTTATTCTTTCAAGTTATTACATTATTAGTCAACATTACATTATTATATCATACATTACATTATTGCATCAAATTATGTCACACCCTTTATGAAGTAATAATTGCTGGTTTATGTGATATTACATTATCCAGGAATGTATTACATTATCTTTTATTACATTTCCAACCCATTTCGGGGACATTTTATTACATTTTGACAAGTTATTACATTATTCAGCTGTTAAGATACTGTCAGTTGCGACAGGCCTAATATAATATAAAATAAGATAAATTTTCTGTAGTAGAAGAGCAACTTCTTGTCAAAAAGTTTTCCCCCTTAATTTAAACTTAGGTAAAGTGGCTGCACAGTGTGATTGGCTGAGTTAAGAGAACCAGAGCAGTCTGGATGTTAAATGCCTTGCTCAATGGCACAGTGACAATGTTGAGGGAAGGGAGAGAATTATTCACTGCTGAGATTTTCTCAGCCGATCAAAGACTTGTTTCTCAAACCTTCAGGCTACGCCGCTACTCAAGTAAAAGTATACGCTTTTGGCTATTAATGATGGTTTAACTTAAGCCTTAAATTTTACATTACATTACATTACGGCATTTAGCAGACGCTTTTGTCCAAAGCGACTTACAATAAGTACATTTTGTCAACAGTATTCAAACCGACCGTATATCAGTCTTCATCAGCTAAGCCTTCAATAGGAATAAGTAGCATTCGTAGAATCAGAGTTGGGGTTTTTTAAGAGTGAACACAAGGTTTGGTTTACCAGTTTTGGTGTCCGAATCCTTGAAGGAAATTGCTTAACTCCTGTCTAATACTTGTAAATTACTGCCCACTACTCCCACTAACCACTCATTTTGTAGATCTACACACAAAGGCAATAAATATAAATGAATGATCTTGGTGCAGGCCCTCTAACTACACATTATCCATTTAGATTTGACGATTTTGGACAGTGTTCAACATGATGTTCAACAAATATCACAATATGTGAAATGACAGTGGGTCTACAACTACATAAGTTGTGTAGCCATGTGTGTACTGGCACTGAACTACTGTTCTGTTCCACATGTTTCCAGACTATTTGCATCTCAAACTTTTCAAGACATGGAGATGATCAAATTCCTTCTCCATAGTTTTCCAGACTTTCCAGACCTGTGTAGGAACCCTGCCCTCCTTCAATTAATTTAGAATAAGCATGCAATCAAATGAAATGCAAATATCTTGCTGTTGCATAATGCTTCCTTTAATATTCATTTGATCTGTGGTTAAACAACTGTTTAAAAACGCAATCTGTGAAATCCCCTGCATTTGCAGCATAATACTGATAAAAATCTAATACTGATGCAAACATCTCTAGCTCTTAATAGCGGTTGTGTTTTTGTAAACAAAATATTACCATATGATATGCTAGACAGGGCAGACTCAGCAATGTGACGCCATTGTATCACAGATAAGAAAATGTAATGTGAGGCTACAGCTGTGGCCACTATGTCTGAGCATTTGCTCCTTTGCAGTATGCTCTTAGGGGTTACAGATGATATTTTCTGTATTAGTTGGGTGAGCCATCACCCTGGTCATTGGGCGATGACATACCACCACTGGGCCTGATTTTTTATTTCCCTTTAATTGGCTCAAACCTTGTTTTGCTCCTAGATCCAACCCCCCACTTACATAAACAGGTGGAAATGGCTTCCAGCTCAAGTCAAGGACTGGGCCTTTACACAGTGTTATATGAGCACACACTTGACAATAGCACATACTGGCAAACATAACATCAACTCAGCTTTAGCTCTTATAATCACTGGCAAAGTCCCTATGTGTACTGTAAATACAACAGCCTGGCTGTGATCATTGCCAAGGACAGACAGAAACAGACAAAAAGGAAGCACATATATTTATCTGTATTACACACCTGATAAATACCAAAACTCTGGATGAACAATCTCCACTGTCTTCACCAATCTTCATCATTACTTTCATGAACACGTAAACCCCATCCTTGAATACTTGGCATTGAAATGACCATCAAATGACCATATAAAACAACTGAAACTGAATCTAGAAAAACAAAATACAATTTGGGAAAAAGTTCACTTTTAATATTAAAAAGGTCATTCTTAGCTGTAAATGCAAAGATGCCTTAGAAAGCATCTGCAAATTCACACACACACACCACTGACTTCACTTGGTATGACTACAAGCTGCTCAGCTTGATGGCTTTGCTTTATCAACACAAGCAGTTGTAAACTTAAGGTGCATTGTTTAAAATGTAATAAACCTGCTCTATTGTCTGTAAAACCAAACATACAGTATTTGTCATTCCAAGGGATGAAGATGCAAACCTACAAGATTTGGCAACAGGTGAATGTGGTCTACTCTTTGAATGTTATTTGTGTCAGCATTCTGCAAGACAGAACCACCTGTCAGTTAAAGTCAATAGTACATCAGCTTTTTTCCAGCTAAAAGTTGACTGAAACGCACTGGAGGGACTGTCCTTAGGGACCTGAGGTGGGCTTTGAAAAAAAGAAAACTCAGTTCAACCAGCAGTCTGAAGATATGAGCGCTGACAAAATGTTCCTTTAGAAATTTGGTTATTGACATTTTACTAGTTACGAAAAATGTGGGTTTCATGATTTTCAGAAACATGTTAGGATGTTTTTGTTTAGACAGACAATATCACAAGAACCTTTTGTCATTATGTTGTTATTATGACTATAGTGACATGCATAATGTGTTTTTAATACTGCATACACTTACATTAAAATGACAACATTTTAAGTTATGCTGCCAGCGAGCAAAACCCTACAGGTGCAGATGAAATGTAACCACAATGTAGTTAATGCCATTTTGCAAAACAGATAACCAAGGAGACGCCTATTTAAATTTTCATTTGACATAAGTTAACAAATTGCATACAGTATTAAGTAGAGTCTTAGCTCATTCATTTTACAATCTGTGGTCAACATGTTGTAACATGGCTTACTATACAACAACAATATTGTACCATAGATTCAATACACATTTTCAATACTGAACAGGCTGAGAAAAGCCCTTTGAAACAAGGACCCACTGAGTGTTTACCTTTGGCTAAATAAATAAATACATTAAAAAAAATAAAGCTCAAAGCTGCAATCCTGAAGAATACAAACTTCAATCTCTCAGGAGTAAGCAAAATAAAATATCTCCTCACATTTAGGCTGTTAAGTTGGTGAGCGTGAAATAGAGGTGTCAGACTGCTAGTAGCAGAGCAAATAAGGGCACAGATTTATAACATCTTTTTTATTTGTAGATAAGACCAGATGTCCCATTTTGACTCTGTGTCAC
>OMLI01031584.1:0-11488 GCA_900302605.1 Rondeletia loricata | reverse complement strand
CGTTAATGCCAGGTGTAAAGGGGGCCATTGGTCTTTGAGCTTTAAATGGAGTCACTCTATCATACTGTGCAGAACGCAATGTTATTGAGGTTTTTACCATCTCTCCTAATAGGTAGGCTGCATCATTGCGTCGCGAGCGCGCACCGGGATTTAGGAAAACGAAACCCCGCCGTTTCGTTGGTTAAACCGCACGGGACGTCGATACTCACGGGCCCGCGACTCTCTCTCTCTCTCTCTCTCTCTCTCTCCCGTTTTCGTGATTTGGGCCTCCAATTTTTCAAAGGTAAAACAACTAGATGTAGACAACTGCTTCTTCCCCTCACACACCGAATCAGAGGTGAAAACCTATAGGATATCACCAGTGCAGTGGAGCAGCTTGGCGCGAAATTGGAAAACCAGAGAGCAGCCGATTGTCCCCGGTCTCCAATACTGAAAATGTTTATTTGTCTAAAATAGGTCTACGAGCAATCGCCCCATGGGCCGGCAATGAAAGAGGAACATAGCAGGCAATGTAAAGGGGGGGGTCCTCCAACTAGGAGGAGATTTACTTAGTGAAATCTCATTAAGTCTAACAAAATTAAGCGTAAAACAATCCTTGGTGGGGATTCTTGGTGGAGGTTTTAGGCGGGGAGAGTGGGGAACACTTAGGGGCTGAGAGGATATGGAGACTGGCAGCTCGACTAGCCTGTCCTGTGTGAAGGGAGAGGGAAATGGCTGCTTTGGCACTCAGTTAAAGAGACTGCCCTCAGTGTCTACCACATCCCATCATCTACCCCCCTCTCCCCATGAAAGGAGATGTTATTTATATTTTAACCTTTACTTAACTAGGTAGTCCCATTCAGATTTAGAATCACATTTGGCCAAGAAAGCAGCATCATGCAGCGACAGAAGTTGCAGACAAAAAACATACAACAACGTACCTGAGGGGGGTCAAGGTAACCTAGAGGTTAGCGGAGTGGGCGATTGACCGGAAGGTCACACGTTTGAATCCCTGGACTGGCTGGGAAAGTGTGATTGAGGAAAGTTAATGAGTAACACTCTCCCTTCCCTTAACAACTACTGTCAAGAGATGCCCTTCAGCAAGGAGATTAGCCCCCAAGTGATTCTGTGGAGCTGCTCTGTAACCAGCAATAGAAGACTGTGGTTGTACTGGGCAGTGGGCAGCTCCCAGTGTTCAACAGTAGAAGACTGTGGTTGTACTGGGCAGTGGGCAGCTCCCAGTGTTCAACAGTAGAAGACTGTGGTTGTACTGGGCAGCACTCTGACACATCAAGCTAACTGTAATATTAATGTTAGCTTGATAATGTAAGGAAAATTTGTTTGCCAATGTAACCCTCCTCATAGGCAAGGGTGGAAGTAATTAATTACATTTACTCACATTACTGTAATTGAGTAGCTTTTTTGTGTACATTTGTACTTTTTTGAGTATTTTTTAAAGTCAGTAATTTTACTTTTACTTGAGTACATTTTTACTAAAGTAACATCTATTACTGAGTACAAATTGTGGAGGCAGTGAACTGTCAGTCAACAAAGACAAGAAGAGTAATCTGACTTTACCAAATTTTCCAATTAAAATATTCGGCTTTGAACTCTGTCCTCTTTTCCTTTTATACTTGCATGGGAAAGATCACATGTAACAATGTTCTCTTTTCTACAAAGTAACTCAGTAACTTTTACTCTGAGTACATTTTAAATGAGCTACTTTTTATTTTACTTAAGTCGAAATGTTTACACCGGTAATTTTACTTCTACTTAAGTAAAATATCAGCAAAGTAACAGTACTTCTACTTGAGTAGGACATTCTAGTACTCTTTCCACCACTGCTCATAGGTACATAATATGGACCTATGTTTGCCACTAAGTTATGTAGACAACATTAACACGAAAATGTTCTCTTGTCAAGCAAGTAAAACAATATCTGTGCTAATGGATACTTACAGTAATTCGCTTAAAAGAAGAACACTAACTTTTTTGCAGGAAGAACTGAAGAACCAGTCATGGACCTCCAAAAAACACATTTCTTTGTGTAATGGTGGTACTATGTAGTTCAAAGAACCACTGAAGAACCACAACCTTGTACTGTTACAAACCAGTATACTGCCTCACCCTTAGTCTCTGCACCCCCACCAGGTATCATTAGACAGACAGAGCTCTCATCTTTCATTTGAGCCTATTTACAGTCATGTCAGATAAACTTAGCTTTCAGTTCCCATTCCCTCACCCATTCTCACCACATAATCTCTCTCAGCTTAATGTGTAAATCATATCAGACAAATTATAACACAAGCTCACATGTATGGCCAGTCTTTCGGGTCCCTTTACCAATCTCTCTGTTTTTTAATAAATACAAATAAAAATCGAGGAAGAGTTGTGATAGCATTGAATTGCGACCCCAAGAGTCAAAATCAAACCAAATCCTTTACCGTCATAGAGGTGAACACACATACCTCCAACTCCCATCCTCAATTCCCATCATGTCTTGTTCATTTTCATCCTGGCCCAAGATGCAAATAGTGTGTTTGTTGGAGAGCGGATCCATCAGTCGTTTAAAAAACTATGACAAACAAAAGGGCTATAGATTGAAGTCTCAGCAATAGCTGAGCACCAAATTGAAATTCCCATTTAGGGGTAGCAGAGATGTAGAGAAGATGCTTAAATGATTGAAATTATTGTTTGGTTTCGACCGACTTGAGTGAACTGCAGCAGGGAATGGGAAATCATTAAACACTCTGGCATGCCAACATATTTATAGCATGAATTATATTTGATTGTGCACTCTTAAAATTGAATCACAGACTGTTGCTGGCCTCTGAAGAAGATTAGCTCTGCCAGATGTGTTTTTTACAGAACGTCCATCAAGGCAGAATGAATGTTCTGTTCACGAAACACATACTTTAATACTGCACACAGCTTTGGTAATGACACATATAAACAAACACATGCTTACAGGACCTGGCAAAGCGAGTTACAAGGTTTGCAGAAAGGTAACCGATAACTTACAGTTCCTTTGCCCACAGCAACACAGCAGTTTTCAGTTTGGTCGTCTGCTCCGCGGCCCAGTATCCAGCTCCCCACACAAAGTCTGTTAACAGATGAAGACATTTTAGCTATGGCAAGCAAGAGAGCAGATTTATCACTGAAAAGGGCATTGAAAAGGACAATACGAAGAAAAGCAGGTGAAATAGGATGGGGTTTTTCCTGGCACATGAACCTAGCATCAACAAAATACCTAAGACGTAGGGAAGACGTATGTTAACCCACTTTTTTATTTGCAGAATAGAGTTAATAAATTCATAGTATACATCATAGTAAGTAGTATCAAACTGGTGTAAGTTATATGAGAATAGGGTCTTTTAAGGGAAAAAAGCATAAATTAATGCTGTTCTGAAAATAAAAATGATATTTGTTTCTATTGGTTGTTGTTTGCCTTATGATGATCACTGACTGGAGGTGGTAGTTTACCCACCTTTGTATTTACCACTACATCACTGCGTACAAGAGGCATCTTTTTCAGCGACATGGCTGAAAACAGGGAGTTCAGCGAGCTGCTGTGACTCGAATTCCTTTGAGCAATTCACTGGCTGGCCATCTCTGAGCCACGCCGAGCGTAGCGCCGGAGAGGAGTTATGGCGCACATGTAAAAGATTTAAGTTCAATCAAGCATTCAGGGCTGGACACCTGATCTTTCGCTTAAAGCTTCTCCAGAACAGTGGGAGTGTGGTAGGGCCTCACAGCGGGCCGCCTACCTCCAGCGATCTGCTAACACAGAGGCTCTGAAGAGATGGTATTTATCCAGTCCTGCACGGCTCAGTGGGGACTACTGTGTGTGTGGTAGGTAGGTACTACTGGGGGCCCGGAGTGGATGGGAGGGGGGTTGGAATGAAAGCTGTGGAGACTGGTTATAATAGTCCAAATTGGGGTTTTTTCGAGGTTTTCTCAATCTCCCTAAAGGTGAGACAAGTGGAAAACCTGTTTCCATCCCACTGTCGAGCAAAATTTGAGAAAATGTTGGGAAAGTCCCAAAAAATAAACTGTGGATTACGTGTGTTTACATCAGCTGGGTTGAGGCAAATAAATACGCTTCTTGAACATGGAATGGAGCAACATCAGGAAACACGTCCACGAGAGAAATGGAAAGAGTCTTTCAAGAACTGATAAGTATTGGGCAAGTTGTTATTGTTCTTTGGTGTCAGCCAACGTTGACCATGTTTCATGCTTTCATCCGAAGACAAAAAACAAAGAAATGCACTTGTCAATGTTGTAATGCACCAATGAATGGCCATACAACCATGATGAGCAGCTTATACATGGGAGCTACAGCACATATGACATTTATTGGAGGTTGTGGTGGACAGATGTTTTAAAGACAGCCTTTGGTTGTAAACGTCATTATTTATTCAACATTTCAATCGCTATTTACCTCACAACTTTTCCAACTTATGTGAGTGTAAAATCTTTTTTGCAATATTCAGGGTTCCCACACCTTTTCACTGATGAAATTCCAAAACATTTCCATGACTTCTCCATGACCCCTTTTCATATTTCCATGACCAAATTTTAATGAGACATAATTTTCCTCCAACAGGGAGGTCTAGACTGTTTTGGAGCCAGCCGCAGCTTTTTGACATTTGACAGTATTCAAGAAAAAAAAGTATTAACTTCAGAAATACATTTTCATGACTTTTCCAAAACTTTTCTCCCTTTTATCATTTTACATTTTTCAACTTCTCCAGGCCTGGAAAATACAATTTTAAAATTCCATGACTTGTCCAGGTTTTCCAGGACTGTGGGAACCCTGAATATTGAGGACATTTGATCGAAATTTACCGTTTCTATTCTGCCCCTCTAATTCGATCCATCACAGTTCACATGAAAACACTTGGATGGAAGTCCAGCTATAGTATTGTTGGACCCTGAGTTTGTTTCAACTAGGCTCATTCTCACCATTTAAAAGATTTGGAGATCAAAATTCTGAAAGAAGATATAGCATGTTGATGATAGCAAAGACAATCTCAAAGCCCAAGAAAACGTAAGAGAAAGTATTTTCAAAGTCTTTAGGACATAGCTTGAGTTTCCCTCCAAAACAGCCACCCCCAGACCATGGGAGATTTGGGTGAGCGCATTTCTTAGGTTTCTTTCAGCCACAAAGAAAACATTTTAGCCTCCCAGTAATCCTCCCAGAAGCCCTCACTAAGCTCTAAGGGCCCTTCCTCCCTCAGCCCTTCCTCGGGCCTCGTCTGGGACCCTAGAGGAGCGTCTCTCCTGCCTCCGCTAAACTGAAACCCCCACCCAACATCTCTCCATGTCCCCTCTGGGACCCGGCCGACCTTCCTGTTGACGTCAAAGTAAATTAGAGCGGGGCTGTGCAGCAAGGGGCTCCACCCAGGGGGCTGGAGGTCTAATCACTGTGTTCCTCACAAAACCCAGAGGAAGCATTAGCATCCTGACTCTGCAGACCACCACTCACACTGCAGCCTCTTCATATGTATTGTGTACAAGTACACAGATGCATATATATATATATATATATATATACACACAGTATATATACCAATCATATGAATATATTATATGGGCCATGCCTACTAACACAAAAAGGCAGTAGTGACGGTTGGTTCATTTTGTATTTTTCTCGCATTAAGACTGCAGCAAGACGGATTCAACTAAGACATACACACACATTTATTCTCACATGCATTTGCACAATCACACGCACACGCACGCACACACACACACACACACACACACACACACACACAAGGTGCATCTATCCCCAGTTCGTTTTGACTTTATTAATGCTGAAGGAATTGGACACGGCGAGTGCTGCTCCCCTGACAAGTTGTTGTGCTTCTTACGAGTTGAGTATTTCATTGTCGCACTGTGTACAACATTTGCTCATATCAATAATGGGATATGCTTGAATGCTTCAGGCAAACCCTAGGAGAGAATCCAGCCTCATTTGCCTCATTTGATTTTACTGTTCGCATTCGCAGCAAAACAGGTTTGGAGAAGACACGGAGATGAATGAATATTCACAAATTACTCCCTAAAATTTCTCTTTAATCATGTGGAGGCTCTGCACAGTGGAAAGACTCCAGATGGACATCTTTAAGATTCCCAAATCCTCCTCTTTTGGCTAGCAGGAGTTTTGGGGTCAAGGTGTGAAGGGAGGACCAAAAGACTCATTTCCCACAATCCCTCAGCAGCTAGAGCCCTCCAGCTGTTCTAGGGCTTCCATAACAACAGCTGCGCAGAGGTTTAGTGCTTCACGTTGCTATGACAACAGCAGGATCAATTGGCATGCACAGACTCTTGGTGCTAATAGCAAAAGTGACATTATGCCATAATTTAATTTCCATAAAACACAGCCAGGTTTTTTACTGCACTAAGATTCAGCGGGACATAAAAGGAGGTAAATAATTTCTTTAGCATAATAATGTGAGTGGCTCATGCACCCCAAACTCGCAGAAATCGCCCACGCAAATTGACAAACAACCAAGCAAGCCCAAGCACCTGAACATCATCCCTTAGCATTGGAAATTAACTCAATAAAAACTGTCAATGTTTCCGGGCTTGTACAATAGAAGCTAAATACGTTTTCATGCGCGGCAGCTGTATGTGCCACAGATCACTGTCCGGCAGGATGTGCAACAATTAGAAATATTTCTGTTCTCCTGACAAACAGGATATCTGGTCACTTGGCCACCTTAACAGTGAGGAATCAGACACTATGGGGATTTTCATACTATTGTACAGGGCCGAAAAGAACCAACCTGAGCTGTACTTATAGGGTTTGCACATGCAGGACAATTGAACCACGCGTCTTGGCTGACTTTCACTGCCATTTGAGAATCTCAGCTAGATTATTACGTGTCAAACGACATGAAAATGACACACAGAGTAATGCATTTCTGCATTACTAAACTCTTAATAGTTAATCTCCGACAACTTGCATCGACTTGCACACTTGAAGAAGCGCTCACTATTCATGCACATGTGGTGCGGGACCATTTGTATGTGTTTAACAGTTCCTCAAAGCTCTGTACTTGTGGCCCCTATCTGGCTGGCCTAGCTTAAACTGTTTGGGGCTAACGGCTGCAGAATTCCAGGGAATTACGAGGGCTCAGGATGACAATGGCAGGTATTCCCACGAGGGTAACCGGAGCTGGCTTGGCGTCACCGTGGGTTTAAGCCCAACGTTTAACGAGCACGCAGCTGATATAGGCAGCTGTGGCAGACAAAACACAGCGCACACACATTTACCCTACACACACACACACACACACACATGTACAGTACAAACATGCAAATAAGCTTACTCACTCCAACACAGACACACACAGACTTTAGCACTTTACCAACCTGCTCCACACGTGCAGCTACCTCAATCTACACACACACACACTAACAGAGCCATACCTAACTTTCACCATGATACCAGGCTCTCTCACTTTGTGTGTCTGCGACCAATCCACTGTTGGCTGATATTTGACATTGATTATTCCTCCCTGTCTCACAGAATACGATAGCCTTCATAGCTTATGATCAGCGGGGGGAAAGCCAAACAGGAATCACAGCTAAAAATATCCCTATCGTGATGAGTCAGGATGGATAGAGCAAACAAAAAAAGAGCATTCTCTTTTCCATTCTCCAGTCCAGGCGTGCAGTAATGACTTGGAAAAGAGGTGCCAGTCCTCAGTGCCACCAATGGACTCCTCATTTTAATGACTGGAGAAGAATCAAGAAGAGGAACAGAATCTGCACACGATCAGGAGAAAAAGAGAATGTCTAAACCGAGGCAAATGATGAGAAGAATTGAATACATAAAGTATTTAGTGACACTAAGTACTCAACTGACAGTTTCCATGAATGTATCTATGTCTAATAAATGATAAATATGTTAATACATATGGATGTGGATGAAACAAAATTGTTTGGTCAATCATAGTTGGCCTTCATCTAAACCCATTTGCTCGTACCAACAGGCACAACCAGTTCTCATTGTCAACCTTTCAACGGTGATAAAATGCAGCATGATTTTATATATCGCATATTTTGTCCGGTGCAGTTATTATATTCCAGCTAGACTTCCCAAATGCAATAAAAGTAAAGAAGCTTGCGAGCTACCGCACATAGCTTGTATCATCTGAACCATGCTCCTCAAACCCCTTTGGGGCTCTGCTGAGACTGGGCTCTTGTGCTCATGTGCTCTTTCACTTACATAGAAGCAAATAGGAAGACCCGGCTTTCAGCTGGGCCTCAGCAAGCCCTCTGCCCAAGGTCCAGATAAGTTGTTTTAATCGTACTAAATAAAAAATACAAATAAAAGTCATTTAGTCCAGACCTGAGAATAGAGAATCTTGTTTTTCTCAGAACAAGTGAAAAGAATCTAGCAATAGTGACAGTACCTTGAAATAAAGCAGATCACTCCTCTAGTGTCAACATAATGTCACTTGATTTGAGATGATTTGCAATGGAAACAAGTCAGCTGATCACTTGTTTAAAGAAAAAAACTAGATTTTAAGATTCAACACTAGACTAAATGACTTGTTAAGATGGATATTTCTTGCAGTGCAGCAAAATACATTAACTGCACAGCCAGTGTAACAGAGTAGAAGTAGGTTGAACTCGGTCTGGTAGAAACACTATCCTTTCTCTGGCTCCAGAGTAAACAAGCTCTGTTGGTCCAGGAGTGCAGCTGGCTGTCACACTGGTAGACACAAGACCTGGTGGGTTTAAGACTGGTGAGAGGAAGCTCTAGTTCTTAGTGACTGACATTATACTCATGATACTCCGGCTGAGGCTGCTGTTGAGATGTGTGGAGTGCGTTTATATAAATGACCCTTAAAGGGAGGGGGAACGTAACAGCTATGGAGACGTCAGTCAAACTCACTCCTCTGGTGGAGATACTGTCTTTGGTCTAACTGAACAGTGTGCTTTTAAAATAGCTTGACTAGCTGCATGGGTTTCTATCATGCTAGCAGGTACAGGACTCATGTCTCATCTTAACAAGTCATTTAGTCTCGTATTGAGTCTTAAAATCATATTTTTCTTAAAACAATCGGGAAAATCTGCCAATGGGTTAAGATTATTTCACTTGTACCCAATACAAATCAACTTATCTCGAAAAGTCCTGAATCAAGTGAAGCTGCATTGGAAACAAGTGGAATTTTAAGACAGAATACGAGAATACTTGACTTGCTATGATGGACATTTTTTGCAGTGTAAACTCTAGGATTCCGTTATCAGTCATCCGCAGTCCAAGCCGCAGCCCTACATGCAAACACAAACACATGCATGCATAAACACACACGTTCATGTGCATGCATATGTATAATGTATGTGCACACGTCCATACAGTCTGAGGTCAACAGGAGGGAAAAGACACTGAGTAATCATGAAATTCCTCCCCTTCAGCAGAAATATTGATGGTTGCCCTGACGCTTTAACCAGCCGTCTAGACCGTCTGATCCAACACACACTAAAGAAATCTCCCTGGTGGAATCCCCCCGTTAAGCCAGAGAGACAGGCAGGCCAGTTTTATGTCCTTTGGGCTACAATTGACCAACTGCAGTACAGATACACTTCAATAAATGTCCACCTTATCAAGTCCTTTAGTTCCGTCTAAAATCTTGTTTTCCTTAAAACAAGTGAAAAATCTGCCAATGAGGAGAGATAGTTTATCTTATTTCCAATGCAAATTCACCTGCTTCGAGAATTTTTGTGAAGCAAGTGACAATTATTTTGAAATAAAGAAGACCACTCTATTAATATCAAGAAATGTACATTTTAATACAAAAAAATAATGAAACAAATTGATTTGAATTGGAAACGAGTGAAATTATCTCGCCCCATTGGCAGATTTTTGGCCTCCACAATGACATTTTGAAAGTGGGAGGGCCTATTTTTTTGTTTAGACACCGCTGATTGCATTTTGATTTAAATTTGGGAGAACGATGCATCTGACCACTGATATTACACTGATTGGCCTAAGGGGTACATGTTTACTGTTGCCTTGTTTGCACTTGTTATAAGAAAAATAAGAAGACTTAAAGCTGCAATGTGTAGCATTTTAAAATCAATACATCATCATTACCGTATCATTATCATCATTACCGTATCATTATTATTACTGAGACCATCGCAGAGAAGATTGGCAGCCTCTACCAGCCACTACACTGCATTTTACATTGTGTGACACCGGGTCAGATTTAGCAGGAAAGCTTCTGAATTGCTTTACAGCACAAAGGGACATTGCTTTACGGCACAGAACAGGAAGAGGGCACTGTTCTTCCAGTGCAAATGGAGCTAAAGCTTTCAGAGTTTCTTGCGATCGCAGATGGTGGGAGGAGTGAAAGGCAGATGGAAAAATCACTTCCAACATGTTTATCCTCTTTAGTAAAGAGAAAGATAAAATAAAGGCACGCCAACTGACGCCACGGAGGGGGAGGGGGGGCAAATAGCAACATGCTCTTTGCGACAGGAAGCAACAGGGTTTATGGGAAATGTGGTCTTAACTTTGAGAAACACCAGTGCTAACAATACCACTGGAGTGAGATACAGGCTGCCAATTGTTTCAACTATGGGCTCATTTGTTTACGATAATTATACCAAGGTATCAGAAATAATTTGACAATGATATATTGATGTTTAAAATGCTACACATAGCACCTTTAATACTAGACTAAATGACTTGTTAAGATGTTTTTAGTTTTTTTCAGCGCAGTTACAGACACTCATTTGTTGTCTGTGTAAAGCAGACAGGGGAGGCAGGGAAGAGGGAACACAATGGACTTGGCAGAGAAAGGCCAAGGCAGAATAGACACAGTGAGGAATTCCCCGTCAGTGTCTGAAGTGGAGCTAACCTTGCTTTTTTCTTTCTGACTCTTCACTCCTGTTGAGACTGCAAAGGAAGAAAGTTAACCCTTTCACTGTCATGCAGGATCGCTTCGTCAATTTTTCAGTGTGCAGAGTTCTTTAAAATATGATGTGAATGCATTGCATCCCTATGGACTGAGCCCACAGGATGAATTAAATGATGGTCAGGCGTACTCAGTAGTCTCTGCCATGTATTTCCACCCATTATGAAATGCACCACTTATTTCACAACTCCACTTCAGCCCCATATCCAGGTAGTTAAATACAAAGTACTTTCTGTCCATTTCCCAGTACAGAAAATGGTGTCTTTAAATTGAGAGGTGTTCTGCCATCTGTATTAAATGTCTATGGCGGTTTATAAATACCACCGACCGCAGGGGAAAGAGCACGCCAGTAGTGTGGGAGAGAGAGAGAGTGAGAAAGAGAGAGAGAGAGAGAGAGAGAGAGAGAGAGAGAGGCACAGAGAGAGACAGAGCAATTCACACACAGGCACAAAGTCAAACCATCGGAAATGCACATGCTCATATATAGAGAAAACACTCAGACAGTTCTTTCTCAATAAAGTTCTCTCTCCTCTCGCTCACTCTTACGCACGCACGCACGCACGCAC
>OMLI01031583.1:0-14221 GCA_900302605.1 Rondeletia loricata | reverse complement strand
GGATTTAGCCCGCCAATATCCCTCTGCGGCACACACACACACACACACACACACACACACACACATGAACACACACACACACACATGAACACACACACACACACACACACACACATATACACGCACAGCTGCTGAGGAGGCAACCCAAGGTAGACATAGAGGCAGAGATGGATGAGCAGCTGCTGTGTGTGTGTGTGTGTGTGTGTGTGTGTGTGTGTGTGTGTGTGTGTGTGTGTGTGTGTGTGTGTGTGTGTGTGTGTGTGTGTGTGTGTGTGTGTGTGCGTGCGTGTGTGTGTGTGTGTGTGTGTGTGTGTGTGTGTGTGCATATGTTAAGATAGGATTAAAATGTATTGATCCTCCTGGGGAAATTAGGTCGTTGCAGCAGAAAAAAGTAATAGGATTTAGCAAATAGAATATAAACACAAAAATAGAGCATAAAATAAGCAATGAATTGACTTCTTACATGGCAAGGCATAACTTACCACCTGTGGGGCCAGACAATATGTAGAGGTTTAGTCTGGCCCTCTGCTCCTTCAGTCCCCTCCACCATCACATCCCTCTCCCCGTCAGCTCCTTGGTCTTCCCCGGGGTTAGCAGGGGATTGCCGTGGATCCTCCTCCTGGTCCGGCGTGCGCCCCCCTGCTTCTGGGTTGAGGCACAGCACTCCGGCAGCAGGACAGCTGCTAGGAGCTCCCTTGTCTTTGCCCTGTGAACTTCCCTCTTCGGGCCTGTTAGCGTCATTAAAATGACTCATGAGACAGGACACATCAAGGGACTGCTGTTGAAAATTAGCTATGGTAAAATCCACATGTACAGAACATTGTATGTTAATTGGTATGGCATCCATGTTATCTTTGCTTGTCACTTCCACATAAAGCAATAAAGAATCAAACACACAAGAAAAATCCCCCCTAAAACACTTTAACTGTTAAAAAACAGCTATTGGGGCCATTTTGTTGTTTGGTGGTGTATGTTTCTTATTCCTGTAGATAACTGGCCTAACATAGACAATGTGATGTCATGTAGAGATGTTTCCAGCAGCTACAATGGAGTTTGATAGCAGAAAATACTTCAGCAATCTAAAACATCAATGGTAAACATCAGGTTTTGGTGTCAGTCCCTCAGAATCAAAGAGCGAGGGCTTCTTTCTAGAACCGCCATTTTGCAATGACGTACCACCACCATCATACAGGGAGAAATCCATCGTAGAAGAGGCAGATACCAATTTATCCACCCACAGTAGCCTCAATAGACCAGAATGCAATGCATCTACAAGACATGTTGAGTTTTGAGCAAGGGGCGTGGCCACGATCAAGACACGCTTTAATGTTCACAAACTCTTTGGCTAGCTAGCTACAGTTATATGCCCATACGCCCACCTTTGAGCGAACGCAACAAGTTCACACTCCTTCTCTGGGGGTTGTCAAAAGGCATTCTGGGAAACGTAGGAAATCACTAACTGAAGTAGAAGTAGACGAAGCAGGTTGAGGGAAAGTGGATACACCAAAAAAGTAAATGACATGATTTCATCATGGAATGCGTTGAACATCACAGATTGATTATATCCAACAGTGTAAGAGTATCAGAGGGGGGATTTTTGCTTTCACTTGTCATAGATCCTATAGTGATGTTACTCACAAACACAAAATGCCAAGTCACTTCTATCATTTTTATAGCCAGTGGCAAGTTCCTAAAGTGACAGAAAGGTCAAGGTCACTGCACTGGACAATCAGTATCTTACCGTGAAGCCTGCGGGCCATCTAGACAGACCTGCTGCTGGCCCTGCAGTGCACTGATGTCATCAGCACGAGACACTCTCGCAGCCCTGCGGAGGAGCTTGTGTTTGGGGAGAAGCCTGGACAGAGCATGCAGCAAATATAAAAATCAATTGCAGTGTTTGCACACAATGTAAACACTATGTCACAACTAATCTCTGTGGCCACAAAAACCTCCTTTCTGATCGGCATTGTATCCTCTCTCAACTGCAAACAAACAAAGGATCTTCCAATACTACTGAAACCTCCCCGCCTGTGACGGCTTGCTTGCTTTCCTTGGAGGGATCGAGCCACATGAGGAGAACAAGCATGGAAAGATGCTGATGTCATTGAATGAGGAATGGGAAACACATTGGAAGTGCTGGCACCGGGGCAAGTGTTCGTGGCTGGGGTGAATTTATGAGGGTGGGAGTTCTGTTTGGCATGCTCCAGAGAGGCATATAGAGGATCCCGGCACTTCTTCAAGCCGTGCTGAGGTCCAGGAGTAGAGCGTTGTTGTCACAAGCTTAGATTTTGTCAATAATAAATGGTTGACTGACGTTACACTTCGTTGTAGTGACAATTCCCTTAACTGTGGGTTAAAAATATGCGACAAAATGTTAAAGCTTTCCATTTGAAACCAATGGTGCAGGCTAATAAAAATACATGTCACTGACTGAAGTCGCCTGTGGTTAGAATGACATCACAGCTTGACAAATCTCTGCTGGCAGATTTAGCACTGCAACCGTACGTTGTTGTACAGTGTGTATAACCAATCTATCTCTGGAGGTCATCTAACACCAGGCAAACTGATGGGCAGAGACATATTTTATATATTAAGATGCATCCAAAACCGGTAGAGATATCACAAATGTCCCCTGCATAACTGGCCTGTCAAAACAAGGTATTTAAAAGAGTTAACCATATATGTACTGAAGATGCTTTGATGCTTCCTTGGTATTGTTTCCACCACCGAGGCTGTCATGCAAAATCAACCAAGTACACCTTAAGAGTTAAAATATCTCAAACCAGTTCAAACACATACAGTATTCATGTGTGCAGGATATACTTGTTAGGGTAAAACGGCTTAATGCCTGCTTCCTTATTCATCTCCAGTAGCTAAAGCACTTATCTCCTTGATCTAATACAGCCCTCTCACGGAGACAGAATGACTACTGTAATGGGCGATAATAACGCCTTAGGTGTACAGAAATTAGCATAACGAATGCACGGAAACATAAGACTGAGCCGGAGGACAAATGTTACGCACTGTCCGTCTCTAGCGAACACTTACATTATTAGGATCTATGAAGGCAATTTGGAGTAGCGTCTCAGAAACTAAGTAGCAAGACATTACCTTGACAAGCCATTGATAAAAGTGCCAAAGTAGAGAGAGTGGGCAGATGGATATATTACATAACAGATATGGACATGGATTCATCTCTCTCCTACAGGCCTATTCAGATGGCTGACAAGGAGGCGCTTGTGGTTAGGTATGACCAATGGTGCTGCCTCACAGGCCCCTGGGAAAATTTTATTCGATAAGCCATTTTAGAAATTGGATGAAGAGGTTTTGACTAGGGGCAATAAAAATGTGGTTGTGTCTACAGAGAGAGAGAGAGAGAGAGAGAGAGGGGGAGAGGTACTTAGAAAGAATGCCACCAATTAGCTTATTTATAAATCAACAGCAATTTCTGTGATGACTTTACCTCTGTGCATTTGATTAAATGTGAAAGGATGAAGGGGAGAGTCAAAGTCAAAAATCATTTGATCTAATTTCCTTTATTGGCAATAATCACAAGTGTCTCTCCCACCGGATAATGAAAAACGGCATGGATGTTGAGCCAGGGCGAGCCTGCATCGTGCAAGAGCATGGCAGCCTTTATACTGTGCACTCATACAACACAGAAGCAGTGTACAAGTCACTGAATAATTGGGTTAGACTTGCTTTATGCTACCCAAAATGAAAATATATGCTACTCAAAAGAGGGTCAGACATAATTTTACCCACATACCATATAAATATTGTATTAATTCCTAAACATCCTAGATATGGATGCATCTAAAACTAATAGATTCCTTATTCTTGTGAGAGCTTACAGTAACAGACATAATATCACAGGTCAGCCAGCAAGAGGAAGAAGCACTGAATAGAAGTAAGTGGTTGAACGAAAGCAATGTTCGTGACAGCGAGGTTCAGCCACTGCTAAGGTGGTCTAGCAGAGGATCCCTGCTCTTCAGCCCTCAGGGCTGAAATGGCCCTGGCTTTGTTAGGTCAGAGTAAAGAGAAGCATCCAGAGGTTTTAAGCATTGAGGTTACTGTCCCAGGGGCATCACTTCAAAACAATCTCATCAGCATAAAGCTCAAAATTGCAGCCATTTAACACCGCCGATAGTGATTTTGATGAGGGCCAGTCAGTCCAGTAGAAGGTCTCGCATGGACTGAGCAGGTCATTAAAGCACATTAAGATCTACATTACAGTCATTATGAGCTGACCCTTTAGTCAGAAGCAATCGCAGTCCACTCTCCAAGTCGACTCCCCGGCACTTCTAGCAGGGACTCCAGTCCGCTCGTTGTGGCGTGGCCATCAGAGGCCATCAGAGGCCGTGGTCAGAGGGCCTACGGGGGAAATACCCAGGAGTGTTCTGACTTAGACAGAGATTAAGATGGAAAGGGAGTCAGGACGCTCTTTGCCTTCAGTCTATTCGAGAGAATGCAAAGCTCAGAGTGCTGAAAGTGAAAGAAATTGTCTTCTTTTTGTAGTGGTTATAGGGGATAAAATGAAATGATGTAATATGCATATGGCTGGCAAAATGTGACCAAATCAGGACCAAGCAGATTATTCTCAGGCCAGAGAAGCCCTGGAATCTGCTGTGCAGCATGTATCTGTAATATAACCTGCCTTTTCAATACTGTCTCTCCAGGTTGAGCTGGGACATGGAAGTCCCCAAGTGCTGTACATGTGGGGGATTTAGTTTGTTGCAAAAATAAGATGATATATAGAAAACCAAAAAAGCAGCTGATACTCAATGGCCTTGACCTTCAATACAATATGAGATATGTTTCCGTATATCCATTCAGCAGCAGCAGCCCCCCCACTGCTAGAGATTTGGCCACACTTTTACAACAATGACAAAGACAATAAATAAATAAACCATAAACCATAAACCAATAGAAATGCATCTGGCACTCTTGTTTATCACATCAAAAATATACAGAATGACTACACATATAGCAAGCAATAATATCCAAATAACCATTTTAAATTGCAACAGGTACTGGAACTGATTGTGGGACTGAAACCAAGCAAAAATATTATGATTTTATTTGCTTGGAACACTGAATAAATGAAGCGCATTCGTTGTACACACAAGCGCAATCGATCTCCTGAGACCAGCCTCAGAAGTCATTCCGTTCCAATTTAAAAAGAAAACATGTAACCCATGATGTCATTCACTGCGAACCAGCCATGGTTACATGCTTGTCATTTTCCTTCTGCATCTGAATGAGGGATGAATCTCATTTGAAGCCTTTCATAAACATTTCAAACAACAAGGAGGAAGAAGATTGTGGGGGAAGTCAAAGCCACCTCAGGTCAGAGATGTGGGAACTGTGCTGTCACACTTCTCAAACGGCTGGTGGGCAGACCGTCGCCTCCGTGAGCTGGCTGAGCCATACCTACACCCTCTGCTGTCTGTACCAGTCAAGTCATTATTAGGGTCAGAACTGCTTACTTGGGAATTCAGCCTGCATTTGTGTAAACTGTGGACAGCTCTAAAAAATTTATTTTGAATGGCAGTCAGTACCTAATACTCAGTACCTGTGTTTAAGGTGTTCTTTTAAAATTCTACTCAGGGCTGTGGTTAAAACCACCTTAGTCGAGTCCAAGTCAAGACCAAGACCAAAACAGGCAATAAACAGTGTACATGTCTTTCATAATGAAAACATAATAATGAAGGAGTTTCTTCAGGATGAACAGAGATGTAGATCTATCAGCAGGAGCTCTGTACTATACCCTTCAACATGCAACTAATTCATGCATAGGATTTTAACTACCGGTACTAGTACACAGGTTTCTACAGGTGAAATCCCTTCAATTGTTTGTAGTCAATAAAATTACCCATTTTTGATATTTTTAGATAGGCAGGTAAAAGTTAACAACTAGTGGCCGAGACCAAGACAAGTCCACGTCAAAATAGGTGGAAAACTGAGACAAATCCAAATTGTTAGAAAAGTGAGACTTGAGACTGGACTCAAGTACTACAGCCTCGACTCTACTCATATTTGGCTTGAACAAACTAAACCTCTCTCTGGGATTATTCAGTTGTGTAGCCGTGTTTTGAAAACACTCATTTTTCTTGATTATGTCATCACTGAATAAGACGCCAGTGTGTGTTAGCTAAAGTTTGGTATTAAGGACAAATCATCAATGCAGAGTTTGATCCTTAATTCAGTCCTATTCATCACAGTTAGTTCCCCGAACTTCAAAGTGCCATATGGACCCAATTGTGGTTGTTCCTGGCACACGAACGACTGAAAGCCGAGGCACCGCCGTACCTCAAGTTTCAACATAGACAGGCAACGGTCCTTCCAGTGAGCCCCTATAGCATGTCGCTCCATACCATCCCATAACCTACAGATTTCAGTGGACACGACAGACGATATTGGATGCGACCGTTGAGGGATTACAGGCTCGAGGTGTGACGTCAAATAAGCGAAAAGAGAAAAGGTGGCCGACAGCTGTTTTCATCATGTCTCCGATGAGCTTAAGACTTGGGTGGTGTGATTAGTAGAGCAGGCTTCCCCCGTCCTCATCAAGCCTGCCCCGAGCTCGCAGCCTCGCAGGCCGTCCGCCGGTCACTTGGAAGTAATCAAAGAGGAGATTTTCTAGATGAGCGTCAGGCCTTCTGAGGATGAGAGGCTCAGGGTGCCAAATGGTGACCGTGAATTTAACCCCCGCAAAGGTTAGGGAAGGCAAGTCCACTGTCTACTCAGGTTAAACCGGTGCCATTTTCCAGATTAGAATGTAAGATGCTGTACACAACAGATTAAAAAGAATATGCCATATTGCTTTAGATTGTAAACAAGAGGATAAATATCAGGGATATCTCCCAGTCTAAATGCAGCCAGAGTGTGATATCCATCTATCTTAGACCACAGGAAATCTTGTGATCAAGTCGTGTTATGCGTAAATTATCAAAATGCGTAAATACAAAATGGAAATAACCAAATGTCATTTAAAGTGGCCTAAATTTTTCTGTCATTTCCATACTGTATGAAATAGAGTGTAGCTCAAAATCCACCTGAAAAAATAAATAAAAACTGAAACAAATGATAACTATTTTAGATGGTATTCTCCCCACAAGCATGGACACAGCGTTGTGTATCAAATTCTTCTGCCCCATTGCTTTAATGTTTCCAATTAGTTCACAGTCTTGGGGCAACTGAGCACACGTGGCAAGAAATGCCTTCAGATGTCCGGTCCATAATCTGGAAAACCTTGAGCGCTTCAGGGGTGGGCTTTTATTTTATTATTTTAATTGATCTTACAGTAGAAGATTCAACACTCAGTCTTTAAAAATCAGATAGAAAGCAATGCAACACCCTTCTCTGTTGTCAGAGATATACAGTTAAAAAAAAAAAATCCCTTCTTACTTATGTGTCCTCATCTAGCAACACTTAATAATATATTCAATGTTGTGATACCTCACAAATACAGCAAATTGCATGGGCTCTGTGGGCATAAAACACATTGATTTGTTCTCTAGTTTACCATCTTCATCTGGTTGGAAAGACGTCAGGTTGCATTTGAAGTTCTCAAAGGAACGTTTCAAACAGGATATCCTGCCATCTGCTCCAGGCAGCCTCATTCCAGGAGTCAATCACATTGAGACCTGAGCTGACTGACTGCTTCGCAAGGAGCCACATCAATGGCTTTTAAAAGCAGCCAAAGAAAGAACCTTTTCCTGATCAACTTAAAAGTAGCTTCAGTTATCTGCAGTGAGTTAAGAGATTTAATGAAAACCGGCCATCAAAGAGGAGGTCTAAAAAAAAACAACGTGCAACTCTTTTAAGTTTGGAGCCGAGACCTGCATTATATCCTGTCAATTCAGCAACACGGATGACTCCCTTTGTCTCCAGCCTTAACAATGAAGGGCTTTCCTGCCATAAAATCCCCAGCACATTCAGATCCATCATCATCAAAGCTCTTTAAGGCAAATATTTCTGTGGGAGAGTGAAGCAACAAAACCCTAATCAAGATTAATCTAATCAACCTCTACTTTCAACACCTGACTGTGTTCACCTCCTGAGGCAAAAGAAACACACTTCGCCTGACAACTGCACAAAGGCAACGGAGAAACTGGGGTGAGTATGAAAAGGAAGTGGGGTCCCAAGCTTGCCAGAATTTGGCACCTGCTGATCACGTGGTGGTCCGCATTGATTTGATTACCCTCTGCGTTCCCCACCCTCTATACCATACCAGCAGATTGACAATACTCAAAGAAAGTCAATGTCCTGCTGCTCTCCCATGATAAATGTGATGGCTTTGTCTCCCACCGCAGGTTTCTGCTGGCTCAGGTCAATCGCTATTAAATTACAAAAGTCCACCCCTCAAAAGCCAATTGATAGATGGATACCACAAACACACCGACCACAAAGAGCCGTCGCCGCATTCAGAAAGCCCAGACTTCACTAAAAGAAGCTTTTTGAGTTTTGTTCATTTGGGCTGGCAGTATTTCGCCCTGATCCCACTTCCATTTGAAGGCTTGGATCAGGAAGACGTTACGGAGAGCAGGCGACATGTAAATACCTACGCAGAAAAATCATCTGGTATTCCCCCCCGCCCCATTTGTTTCTCTGAGCGTTTTATATTTTCAAAGAGCTGGACTAACTGTGTTTGGAAAAGGACCGCAGGCATGTTGAGGGATTGTCGGCCATGCATATAATCGCTTACTTACACTCTGTGAGTTTGCTTTGGATCAGGCAAATTACCATCTGAAAATGAGCTGAAAAACACTCTGGGCAAGAGGCCTGCATCATCCATGGCAGCTCACTTTCAGTATTTCTTACCCAGGCGAACACACATGAAAACATGTAGAGGTCCACACAAGCATACTCACACAATCAGAAACACATACAGTCCTGAGTGAACTTATTAATACGAGGGGGAAATACTTAATATGCGCATCATACTGAAAACACAGAATTCCCTCTACATTCTTAAGACTACTCAAAGTCAAGGTCCTGGTGCTGAAAGCTTAAACATGTCAGTGTTTTGTGTGTTTTTTGGGGGGGATCCAGTGCATGTCAGAGTTGACTCGCCTCATGTAACACACTCACTCCCTCTACTAGGGAACGCCATCAAATAAAGCCTGTGTGACACAATTACTGCAGGCGGGGTCACACAAACACTCACACACACGTTCCATGGACAGGCAACTCCTCAGGGGAACTAGGCCTAAATAATTAGCTATAATACGCCACAAGAGTATGCTCAGAACAATATGTGCACTTGGGTGAGCTGCGGAGACGCCTTTCATCTCTTCCTCTGTATTCAGTCACCCCTGAGAATGGCAAGGCATGAAACAAAGCAGCCAAAATTGCTGAAAAATTGCTTCATGTGTTTATGAATGTTTCTGAAAATGCCATGCAGTCAAAAAATGGGCATTGTGGTTTTCTTTAAATATCATAAAAGTGCAGTCCAGCAATGATATGGCAAAACCATATCTAAACAGGGACACTGATGGTGGGCTGCACTGAAGATCTTTAGTTTCAATGCTCATATTCTAATCCCAACTGTGTTATGTTGTTGCTTTCATGTGAAGATGTGGCTGCTGTTAATTTGGACTCTAATAGGAAACAGAGCCTCTCTGTGTTTTGGAACAGAGGAATCAAAAAGTAACACCCCTCTTCACCGATCCGAGACAACAGTTTGTAAAGACGGACCTGGATCCAATCGATCCACGAGGACAGTTGTTTTGCAGCCCTATGTGCATGCTATTTAGATACGCATTAGAAGAAGTAACTGAACTGAAGGGCAACACTTAATCAAACAGTATTATCAGATAAGTAATATACTCCCATATGATTTGAGTAATCAAATACAAGGGAGAGTAAATGACAAGTTGACCATGATGGTGCTAAAATTAAATTAGCTCTTCAGATGAAGGAGAGCAGCCTTCTTCATTCAGCCATCAGCCTCTGACCATCTCATTCCAAGCTTACAGATTTCCCCATTAATCAACTGTATTGGTGTTACTGTACACACACAACAGGACAGTGATGGGTCCCATGGGAACAAGTTATTAAAACTGTGTCCGCTCTAATCTACACTTCTAACACAACTCTGCAGATTGCCATTAACCATGCCTCTCGAACTATCGGCTCTCGGGGCCGGATTAAGCAACCGACCTCACGCTTTCTTTAATCAGTGGCCCGGTTATCCCTCGAAGGCAAATGACTGCAGCCAGGGATGATGACACTGACCTTGTGACATCAGGGAATTGGAGGGGGAAGTGGAGGACCAGACACTTTGGGCGGATGAGCTTGTCCAGGTCTTTGGGCTGGTGGTCGGGCATCCTCTTCATGAAGGAGGAGATGGAGGACAGGAAGGACTCCATGTTGAAAAAGGAGTTGAACGCCACCACATCTGCCACCAAGCTGGGAGGACAGGAGAGGGGATGAGGAACAGGGTGTGCTGAGAGTGCTACCGCTGCAGCACCCTTCATTTGGCAGACTCTGGTGTCTTACTAAGAGTTATTCGGCGCTGTACTGTTCATCAGCGGCTTTAAATGGGACCCATTCTCTTTCATTATGAAGGCAGGCTGCATTATAATTCAAATTAGCAAAGCAATCTGGCTTCAATCCAATCAAACGTCTCTTAATGATCCATTCGCTTTGAGCAGCATATTATTTAATGCTGCCATATTTGACTGGCTTAATGACATTAAAGTAGATGGAGTGGGTTGTGCAGAGCTGAGTTATTGACATGTTGCCCTATGCAGATCAACAACAATCAGTTTTCTTTTAGAGTGCCTCTCTTTACTGTTAGCCCCCTGATTAATGACAATGCTGCCGCTCGACAAGAGTGACTTCAATTACCCAGAGAGCATCATGTAGGGCCACAGTAATTAACCAATCATGTGCGCCCTGACATGCTCATTAAGACAAACTATTACAGTTGAGTAGTGTTTCTTTTATCTGTGTACAAACAAATAGGGTAATTATGTGTATGCTTAATTTTTATTGCTTATTGCTCCTCATATTGTTACTTGGGACAGCTCTGCTTTGACATCTTTTTTTTTTTTTTTAGCTTAATACAGCTTAAAGTATGCTTACATTATTATAATGGATATACCCAACACTAAACAGCCTACTTTTACTATTTATGCCCCCACTGGACACATCTTTACCATGAGAGGACCTGGTTGTAGCCGTACTGGAAGTCTCTCTCCTGGTCCTTGCGGACAGGATAGACCAGCTGGTTCTCATGGAAATAGAGGACCTTCTTCAGGCTGGCCAGGTCAGGGCGCAGGGCCACCAACTCACACAGGTTAAGAACAGAGCTGGTAAACAGGACCCTGCATGGGGAGCAGAGTTACAAATGCGGCTTTAATGGTAGGAAAGTTAACGACAGACACCATCCAAATACTGGCAAAGCTGGCAATAGAGGCTTTGCACTTGTGTCACTAATCTCCCAGAAGCCATGTCTGGCTGCATCATGGAGGAACATTGGAGAATTGGCTGTTAGTTAATAATGTCTAAATATATAACAACCAGGCTAGAAAAAGAGATATACCTGAAACAGATTGTTGTGGTGTGGCTGTAGATCCATTCAATAGCCTTCTCAGTAAAAGTGAATAGTCTGATAAGGTAGATTACTGGAGATAGCTGACCAGATGTATCAGTGATATAATTATCAGTTCCCAGTCAAAAACAGCACAAAAACTAACCATGTCTATTAAATTCTGTTGAGACAAGTCGTATAAGAACGCTACCCGAGGACCTCCAATATGTCTTTATACTTGGGAATGCTTTTAATTTGCCAGCCCTTTGGTAAGTAACAAAGTATCAGGAGGTCCTTTTCAATTCTAAAAAACAAACTGGATGGTAAGAGAGTGGAGGTGACAGGTGGTTTTTGAAATTCACCAGATCGGATGAAAAAGTTAGTTTTCCAGTACAGAGACACCTTGCCAACATGAGATACAGTAATTCCCTTACTTAGCAAAACTGTGTCAGGATAATGAAGCCTAACGGTGTCCATCTATTCCTGTATTCCTATTCAACCAGCTAGGTTAGATTTCCATTGACCCAACCTCTCATTCGTCCTAGCATATAAAACACACAGCTATCATTCAGACCATTATTTGGACCGACAGGACTAGTTCTCTCCCTGTGGGTGCTCCATACCACCTTGCCCATCTCCTTGACACCCTGTCAGATGATGTGGCATCCCAGCCCTGTCCTCCTCTCTACAGTCACATCACACATCTCTGGCTCCACCATGCCGTACTCTTACTGTTGTGTGCTCAAGAGAAGAGCCTTTGAAGCTCTGCATTTCCCTAAGTGACCCCCATCCCCTATCCTCCACTTCAAACCATGGCTCAGCCCTTCATCACTCAGCCAGTCCCACTTTCTTTCTTTTTTTTTTAAACCCACGAGCGAGCTGCTTTGATGTGGCTGGTCCACGAGCCATCGCTAAGATCACGTCCCCCTGCGTGCCTTTCAGACCTGGGATTAGCCCAATTTCCTGGCCCCGCTCGGGCCTTCGATCAAACCTAAAAGAGGCCTGCAGGACTACATGTAACAGAAATCACCCTCACCCTCTAAACTCCTCGGTAATGCGGCGCTCTGACTCAAACCAGATGAGAATTCTCTATTTTTACCCTTTTCCCTGCCAAGAATAGTCCAAAGGGTCATCCTGTGTAGTTAAGAATTAGACGTTCAAACCTGCAGGACTTACTTAACGAATCCATAGCAGGACATGGAGCGACGAAACATTTGCTTTAACCTCTCTCATGATTAAATGTACTAATTGTTTTTCTGATTTTAAATGTGCCAAGTTCTTACTTTCTATAATACAGAAGGGAGAGACGATAGAAATGTCACTGAAAGTGGTGCCAGTGATTCATAAATGATCAAAGACTAAATGTTATGAGGGGGGAAAAAAGCCAGTTATTTTTTATTCACATGATTAAATTCTAATGGTATATCCATATTTCTCCACTGTATTACATTGCTCTCATATGTCATGGCATTGTGTTCCACAGGCCTCCGTTAGACTACAGCATCATTCTTCACTTCATACTTCAACCACTCACTACTGATTTGACTCGTCTACCTGTCTCTTCATCCTGACTGCTGACCTCTGACCTTTTCAAGCTGGAATTCCACTCTACTGTACATGACACTGATCACTCGCCCACTGTGTCTCTCTCAGCTCGATGCACTGCTGTTTCAGAGATGACAAAGCGGGATAAAAATCACACAAGTAGGTTATGCAGCATGTGTGTGTGTGTGTGTGTGTGTGTGTGTGTGTGTGTGTGTGTGTGTGTGGTGTGTACATGTGGGTAGATACGAGCCACATTTCAAAGTTGATTTCCATTTCGAAGTTCTAGTAAATGGGCTAGTCTAACTAGAAAAAGCTATCCATAACCCATAAATAACTTTCAATACAAAATATTTAGCATTTAACATTATTTAGCATGTCGAAGTGCTAGGAAATAATTCCCATTACGAACAATGATTTGGAGACATAATGAACCCAAAATGCCTAGACTCAAAATTATAACTCCCCTTGGACGTTCAGCACTAAAATGTCCAACAGTCACACATTATATAATAAAAACGTCATACACAGTCAACAAAAAGGAAATGGGTACATGACGTTTCTGTATATCTAGTCTCATTTCTGAGATAACAGTTTGATCACAGAATGCAGCAGAGATCTAGGGAGCCGTTCAGGAGTTTCTATTGTGCCAATATATTAGCTCTCTGGAGGGCTGTGCTGCGAACGCTTCAGGACTAAAGACTCTCAGAACTGAGAGGGAAGATAAAGCCTGTGCAGTGAAATGGTGAATTATTGTTCTGCACAAAGCCCTTTTAAAACATAATCTGAGAATGAGTCAGTCAAGCATAGGTCCTTCCCCTCTGACGTTAGAGACAAATACTACACGGACATGGAGTGAGTGAAAGACTGCGGGCCTTTCAGCAATCTCTGTCTATGAATTATCAGTTTAGAGACAAGTCAGAGACATGATGGTTTGTCAGATTTCAGCATTTTAAAATGACTGCCATAGATATCTTTACTATTCACCAAATTCCGCTGTACAATCCAAGAATGGGAATTCCCTTCTCACTTCTAGTGTAAACAGTGGCGGGTCTTGGACACTGACGCAAGGGGGGCGGAGCTCTCTTTAGAGGCCCCCCCCCCATGAAAATATGCATCCTCACTCATATCCAACTT
>OMLI01031581.1:0-11504 GCA_900302605.1 Rondeletia loricata | reverse complement strand
AGAGAATGGAGTTTACCATCTGTGGTTAAACTAACGTTAGCGAGCAGTCTCTAGTACACCGTATCGGTGACGATGGCTAACGTTAGCTAGAAGCTACTTACGTGTTGATGTCCTGATGAGAAGTCGCTGTTTCTTCTGTACTGAAGCATCATAGCCCAGCCACTTCTCGGGGAAAGGATGCTCTTGAGTCGGCCTCTTGTCTACGAAGTGGTTTTGGTGGTTTCTTCAAGTTCAATGCTTTGAACCACAGTCGAAGAGACTCCTCGGAGGTGGATGCAAATCACAGCTGCTGCACTCGGTGGTCAAAACACTCCTGTTCCAAAAATAACTTTCGCTTCCGCCAGTTATTGTGACATCCCCTAACCGAACAAATAACCCCACTCTTTCTTGAATCCATTACTACAATAAGTTAGCCGCATATAACGTTAACGTTACTGTGAACAGAGACTGTTAACGTCTTTGCTATAAAGTTACCTGCCTGCTGAACGAACGGAAGTTCCCACACAAAAACCGGAAGTAATGCCTGCCCATCGGACGTTCGAAAATAAGGTGAATACGCCCACCTTTGATTGAAAGCAACAAGTTCACGCCCCTTCTCTGGTGGTTGTCGAAAGGCATTCTGGGAAATGTAGGAAATCACTAACTGAAGTAGAAGTAGACGAGGCAGGTTGAGGGAAAGTGGGTCCAAAAAGTAAATGACATCACTTGATCACAAAATAACTTCTGGAATGTGTTGAACATCACAGACTGATGAGATCTGACAGTAGGGTGGATTTCTCCTTTAAAGCCTGTGTATATATGTGTGTGTGTGTGTGTGTGTGTGCGTGTGCGTGTGCGTGTGCGTGTGCGCGTGCGCGTGCACGTGCGTGTGTGTGTGTGTGTTTTGGCAACAGGACATGTCAGCAGCTCCAGATAGGGAAGTCACTGGATAAATATCAAACGTTCATTTTCACACTGTTTTCCTCTGCCTGTGCTGACCATGGAAATGAAGAAAGATACCATCTCTACGGCTACTTTCCACACAGTGGAGCTTGCTTCTGGAAATAATCCAAAAGTCCCTAAAAACTTGATATAGGTCGACAGTATGACTGCGCACTGATGGGAAATGCCTCAAATTACAGGAAGCAATTTTGATGTCCGGAAATCAGGTTTCTTGGATAAGTGATATTAATGTGAACTCTCTTTTCACTCCCACACACCCTTGCCTGATGAGATATTGTTGGCGTGAGGTGTAATTACCACCTGACTTTGTGTGTTTGTCATGATGGATTTATATGGATTTAAGTAAGCTGTGTATTTTACAATACTGTGTCAACCCCAAAACAGTACTATCTCAATTAAATGTGAAAACATTATTTTCATAGTCATCTGCAGAAGATGCACCATCACATTTTCTCAACATTAACCTGCTGTGAAAGTGTATGCAGACTGAACCCTGACTCCAACAGTCTCCACTCTATAGGTCCTCCAATGGCCTACCAACTGGAGCAGTTACTATAATAGCAGTGAATACCTGACTAAATTGTCTCCTTGTGCTCAAATATTACAGCTAATGATCATGCATTTTTGCCAAAGAATTAGGTCCTCTTTCTCTATTTTTATGCAGCAGAATATACTGGTAAGATGTGCGGCCTGATGTGCTGTTATGCCTCTGGGGCTTGAGGCACATTATAAGAGCTGAATTAAACATGACCTAAGTGTATGTGTGTGCATGCTTTCTCTCTGATTCTGATCCCTTTCCTTGCTCTCCATTTCTGTTTTCCAAAAACAGCTCTATACTGTGTTTGCAGCGGCATTGTGGGGCATTTCATTGTCTGCGTTCAAGTCTTGTTTGTGTACTAAATGGAAGCACTGTTGAAAAGACCTGAGCCAGCCTATAGGGCAAGCTGCTGAGGAGGCAGTATTGCTCACTTTAATGGTTAAGTCATTGTTGGTCAATACACACACAAACGCACGCACGCACGCGCACACACACACACACACACACACACACACACACGCACACACACACACACACACGCGCGCGCACGCAGACACGCAGACACTTACAGGCCTCACGTTATTGCGGCTGAGTCAGCGCAAACAATGGACAGCCATATAGGAGTGGGACAGGACAGCTTTAATGGTTGTAAACTACTTATCAGTTGAATCAGAGCCTCAGAGCCTCAGAGCCTCAGAGCCCTCTGCCAAGGAGCAAATGATTACTTCATACACTGCATACTGTCCTCATTTTGAGTGGCCAAAATATATGTTGAACATGCTTGCACAGATATATTGTTAAAAGTGCATAGGGAGAACATTTATTTTCAGTGTCCAAAATATATTTCAAATGAAAGTATATGTGAAATGCAATTTTTTGCAGGATGGGGCATATGTGGTCTGATAGTTACCAAACTGGAAATTGATGAATATTTAGGTCAGTAACTTACGAATGTCTGTCTGCTTTGATGACTATGATTACTGACATTATCAAGATAATAATTACACAATTTAAGAAAATAATCCCTTACACGCATTACACTGCTTCCTGCGGAAGTGTCCTATAACGGAACATGTTTTCCTGTCTTTCTGTCCAGTAACAAAGCCCTTAACGGCTTCCAGGAAAGTACTGTAGAAATCACTTAGGCCATCGAGCGGTTTTCCTCCAGATTCCTGTGTTTTATGGAGGTGGTGCAGAGAGATGTTCCCATCAATAACTCCTAACTGCTTAGTGGCTTGATTCTTGCCTGGTCAATACTGGACTGGAAAGAAACTGGAAGGGATGAAGCAGTAATCTATAGCTCAGTAGATTCCAGATCTACTAGTGGGGAGACAGATCTATGGCAGATATACCTCCCATGGTGAACACAATCAACATTAGCATTTTTTATCTACCAGGAAATGAAAATGAAATTGAAATCACTGCAATGTACTTGTAACTTGAGAAATTCAAAAGGGATAGAAAATACATTTCATATATACTTCAGAATATGTTTAGATACTTTTCAAAATATACAAAAATTGGTCCAAAATGTATTTGTACATGTAGATGACATTCATTCGAAATATATTTTGAGTGGCCAAAAATATATTTTGGAGATATAAATATATATAATATGTTGTCAGCAGCGCAAACGAAGAACATTTATTTCCATTTTCCAAAATATATTTGGAACATACATCTGTACATCTAAATGTACAAATACATTTTGAGACAATGTTTACCTAATTTCCCCATGGGGATCATTAAAGTTGAATCTTATCGAAATGTATTTTTTTGCAGTATTGGCTTTAGTCAAAATTAGGTCATGGAAATCATTTAAAATTTATAAAAATGTATAATAAAATTTGAAGTGCAAGAAGCAATGATAAATCATTATGACCAAATGATTTATTTTCCTTAAGTGGATTCAGAGAAAGCTAAACTAATCAGCCCTATGAGGTTATTATGAGTAATTTAGCTCTCATTAGTTTGGATGGGCATGACAACTAGGTATTCAAAGGAAAGGTCATCAATTTCAGAGGATTTGCTGCCCTCAAGTGGTTAAAACTAGACAACTCAGTGAACCACCTAATGCTGAAGATTTAGAGCATGGGTCCCCAAACTTTTTCATGTTAAGGACTCCAAATAAATATGCTTTAGACCACAGACCTCCATTTGATTTTGTCCCAGGGACAACACTTTTGTTGTCTGCACCTGAAACCTCTGATCAGAATATTTCCCCTTCTCTGATTGTGTTAACTTCTAAAGAATTAAATAATAGTGAAACTAAACTAAACAACCACTCATCTCCTCAAGGACCCCTGGGGTGCCTGGATCCCAGTTTGGCAATGACTGATTTAGTTACATCTATATTCTGAGCTTAAATTTTACTAAGCTATTCAATACTCATTTAGGCATGTGGATCCTTTTGGAGGCAGTCTTCTATCCTGCTGTCCATTCCTTTCCTTTGCAGTAAAGTTGAAGCTTTTGTGATACATTTCCATGCTGAGATTTCCCTGTAAGACCCATTGGTGCCACCGGAGCCAGAGGTTTGGGTTCAGTGACTGGACAGTGGCATCCTAAGCCCACTTTTGTAGAATGAATATTACATACTAAATCTCAACAGAATATTACATTTTTAATGTTAGTATTAATTAAATATTGTATTTAGTGTGACTTATCATGACACCGACTGTCCAGGTGACAATTTTCACTGTCGTATCCCAAGTGTTTCCCATGATGTCAATGACTCCTGGGAGGTATGATAGTATTGATCACCCCACTTCAGAGACTAGATGGATATGGATACATTTCATCTTTCACCTGTATAACTTAAACACTGAAAGATCATCCAGTTTCAATTCACTCCCTGCCCTCTGTTGACTAGAAGTGGGTAATGTATAATAGAGATAACATTTCATAACTCCACAATGAGAGTCACTATGTACAACATATTGATAATACATGTTCTCCAATCTAAGATTAAATGCAAAGATGCAAACTGGAATAGACCTAAGGTTGGAGATGTTTTATGTTGCATGATTAAGCTTGATCTTACCCCTGCATGGTTTTGTGAGCGTCAGTGCAGTGTGAACAAGAGATAAAACAATAAGCCTCTTTGTTTCAATTCATTTAATTATCAAATCTAGGAACTAATAAACAACATGAACAGCCTTTGACAAAACATAGTTAGCTATTCATTTCAGAATGTACAATGAACCATTCAAACCACTGACCAACACTAATTCTGTAAAAAAAAGAAAGAAAAAAACAACATGACAGCAGGTTAAATAATTTCATGTTATTTAAACATTACTAAGAGAACTAGATATTCCGATCGCTGAGAGATCAGGAAAAAAGCAAAGCCAACGTATTAATAATAAAAAAAGAACACAAACCTTATACAAGATATTTGCCATATGAAAAGAGTTAGTGTCAGAATATAAAATTGGCAATATCTCCTTTAAAGAGATTAAAACAATAAAATCCAATGCATGTTTCGCTGAAACTATTTGAAGCTTTTGTATAAAGTGCATTGTTATAGTACTGTTGTCCCTGGAGTGTAACGCTGGTAAACATATTCCACACTGAGTTAAGCTTTTGAGCATTTTTAGTGCATTTGGCATTCTTCTGTTTGGTCAAGTTTATGTCCCTCCATCTGTCTGCAAGGAAAAATAAATGTTACTCACTTTGTCATCATCAGAATCACAACCACAATTCGGCAATGTCAAATTTCATTTTGGCAGCTTTTCATGGTATTAGAATCACAGACAACCTCACAAAATTACAAATTACTGGAAGTATTTTATGCAAATTATGATCTGTGATCTGGATTAGAAATATTGAATGGAAACAGCGAATTTCATGTTATGCTCATTCGAGGCAGAAATCGCATTCTCTGAATAAATAATGATGGCGCATGAAGACTTTTCTCGTGGATGTGTTTTCTCCTGTAGCTATATATGTTCTACATTCAGGAAACCTATTTACTTGCTTCAAACTTGCTAATGGACATGCAACTAATTTGGATTTTATATTTTAAAAGTATGCTTAAAATGTGCTTTCCAGTTGGACTGAAACAGCTTATACCACATGAACAGGACTACAAAGGTCTTTCAACTCACCATGGATTTCATCTCACGTCCATCCCCCTCGTCTGGCTTGTACCGTCCCATTTTCTTACTGTTCTCAACAAACTCCTGGGAGGGGAAAGAGAGAGGTAAAGTGCAGTTATATTAATCTCAGTTTATCAAGAGGATATTGTTCTCAGCCAGTTGTTACCTCCAGAAATGATACTACGGTACCAAATAACTTTTTAGCTTCCATTTCCCCTCTCAATGCCAACCCTCTGCTCTCACCATTAGGGCCTTGTCCATGTAGTACTCCCTTCCAGGGCTTCCATCATTATACTTCGTGTCCACAGCAAAGCAGAGGAAGAGGACGTCGACCACGATCTCAAAGACAGAAAGGAAGCAGTGGGCCACCAGGAAGGCGAACACACAGACGATGAGGAGAGGCAGGACCCATACGGTGTAGTCCCTCTGGTAGTTCAGAGCCAGGACGCCGGCAAAAGCTGTACAGGAAACCACAAGCACCTAAGAAGGTAGATATAATGCAGGTTAGTAAAATGGACAAAAGCCAAACAGTTCTGGCTCAAGTGCTGAAGCCAGTTTGAAGGAGTAACTCATTAAAAACTCCAAAATCATTACAGTGGACACATTTTAGCAGCCAACAAATCGCAAGGTATTCTGGGATTGGGATTGTCTTGATGGTACCTTTCCCAGGAAGAGGACAAAGTCGCCCACAGTGTTTATAGCAGCCACTCGGAGGGCATTTTCCACCAGGATAGTGAAAGCATCACGGGCTGAGGTGCAGAAACTGGTGCTGTTGATGGCTGTCGCAGTATAAGCGTTCTGAAATAACATGATATGGACATCTAAGTGCTTGGGATCTTGTATCCACTGTATATTGGATGTTCTATCATCTTACTGGGATTACTTACTTGATTCAGGTATGCTAGACACTTCTCAAGACACCACAAGCAGCAGACGCAAGCTTTCAGCATGCAACGAGCACAGGCGTTTTCCTATGAGAAATTAGGAAATTCAGAGGTTAACGAATTGGATAAACATTTCATTGCACTACAAAATGTGTGAAAAATGCTAGTAAAGGCCACTTATGGGCTTGATACAAGTCCAAAATGGAGTTCTTGCAACCGTTTTAAATAAATGGGGTCATCTGCCTTTTGTACAGTTTCACAACACACCTTTCCTTTGAGCTGACTGTGGATGTATGTTAGGATGAGACGGGGGATCTTGACGAGTGTGATGATGAAGGAGCCTTTGGCCACGGTGCCCAGGTGGTAGCGGAACGTGCGCACCGTAGATGAAAGGATAGGAGTCAGTGAGACCTGGGACTTATTCCTAAAGTTGACCACACACAGCGAGAAGACATGCATGAGAAAATTAATTATCAAATAAATATGAAAGCAAAGACAAGACTTCTTCCCCTACCTTGTGAAGTAGTAGGTGACCACGGCTCCAGCAATGGTCATCTGCTGGAAGGCTAGTATGAACTCACTGATCCAGAAGAGTCCCACAGCGTGGTACCACACCATGTACTGAAGAGGCCCTTGAATCTGGTATTCAACCAGACCTGTTGAATTGTTCTTCACTGGGCTCCCTATGAGAAAGCACAAGCACAAGCTGGAGTTTGGGTTGGATGTTTCAACACTGCTCATAATGAGTGAAATGTTAGGAGAGCTGAAACCTAAACATTTAGGTCACTCTATACTTCCTTGGCCTTTCCATGCATCCTGCCTGGGAACCATCACTATAAATTGTACCTGTCAGACATCTGCTTGCAATTAATCTGCGTCTGCATTAAGCAACTTATCTCAATACCTTGTCACCAATGTTCTTCACAAACCCACTGCTCTCCCCTATAATTTCATATTGTTTTATAGGCTGGGTGGGTCCCACGCAGCACATCAGAATATACTATATTTTACCATTTCCTAATCATGCTGTATCTTGTTTTTCATAGTCACATTCTATACCATCTCCTTTTGGCACTATAATCAGCTATATAATCTTTTTCACACTCACGCAGGGAAGAAGCTCAAATAAGTGAATTATTCAATTTTAATCATCTAATCAATAGAAAACAGTAAGGAAGCTTCACTATAATATATAATTTTTCTAATAAAAAGCCAGGATAATGAGACTCAGAGTGCAAGGTTCAAGGTTTGAGTTCACTGGGAGCACTTAAATTGCAATTCCACACTAACATGATCATACAATTTACATAGCTACCACAACATCATCCAACAAAATAGTAAACTTGACGCAAAGAAGCATTCACTGTCGATGCACAATAATTTAAATTAGTACATTGCTAGAATTAAAGCTCAAGTGCAGAGCAGAGGAGTGGGAGATGAACAGAGAAGTGGTTCTTTGACTCCATCCTCCCACATCATGGGACTGGCACAAGATTCCAAATACATGTGGGAGTGTAGTCATGCCACCAAACCACGGCAAAATGTCACAAGTAACAAATTAATATTCTAGTTGTTTCAGAATGCCGTCACTAACTTGCTATCTCACATTAGAAATTAGCCTGTGTGCTGGATTTACCTTAAACCCCCTTTTGGAGGAAGTACAAACCAACAAAAGCAAATAGCATTGTGAAGGAAGTACTTTGCTCTACTTAGCCAATGTTAACTTATGAACTCTAATCTGACAGCACATCAACACAAAACAGGACAAACAGGACCAGAGCTTTCCACTAGCCTCCTTCCTAACCTGCAGTCCCGAGGAAGAGAAGCACGGCGATCCAGTAGACCCAGAAGAGCATGAGGCTGAGGAAGGTCCAGAAAGGCTGCAGGACCAGCAGGGGAAGATGGATGAACACCTTACCGGCCACATGGAACAGGGCAATGGTGAGAGCCACACGCTTCCTCATGAAGAACATCAGCAGCAGGAGAATTACCTGGATAGTTAGACAGAGAAGACTTTCATCGTGCAATATGGGAGTGGAGTCAGGGGACGAAATATACATGCAGATTTGTTTTACCAGGAAAGAGTTGTACAAGAAAAGTTTCAAATTTAACTTTCCCGCCCGACTGTGTCTGGCTCCCACAAGCAGTTTTTTATTTCATGGTCCTGAATCAATCTACTCTTGAAGAGAGCATACTTTATGAAATAGTGAAAAAACTGATGTATTCCCTAGAAATACAGTATGTATGCTCACTTGTACCAAAATGCATGGACACATACACTCAGACATACCGTGAAAACAGTAGCACCAATTGCATACACAAGCAGGGCCTGAACATTGTCTGAGGCCACTTCTTTCCCAAATACTGACGTGGTTTTATCATTGAGGGCATTCCTGTGGTCAACGTACAGCCACCAGAGGACGCCTGTCCCACCTGAAATAGAGCAGAACTATCTGGTCAGTATCAGTAGTCAAGAGTTCAAATATATCCTGAGTACAAAAACTTCCTGTACATTGTATTGTACCAGCATAAAGTCGCAGAGTGCCTGATTCAAACATTAAAAAACCTGACAGTGAATTAAGAGGGTTAGTGTTAAATATTAACAGTGCTGGAAAAAAGTATATGGCTTTTGGAAGTCACCTATAGAGCCAAGAACAACCAGGGCCGTCAGGATCCACACCAGTACAGTGGAGATGTAACGGATGACGACCATCAGGATCAGGGAGAGGACTGTATCGGAGACAGAACGTGGTGCATCCGATAAGTACGTCAAATACTACTAACACACAGGATATTACCATGAAGTACCAGACTGCTGAAAGGGTGCCGATTTCAAGTAGGCATTCAGTTCAAGCTTTCATACATCATTGCTTATATTTGCAAAATAAATATAAAATGCACTGTATTATACAGAATATTTAAAAGATACATTTGGATTTCATTTCACAGTAAAACATGAGGCTGGGAATGACAACAGCCCACGCATACTATGACCCTACAGTTACCCACAAACTGATTTAAAAGGCGTGATATGGCTACAATTGTGGCTCAGAGTAGGGGAAGACCCATGTAGCTGGCTAGTTATACGTCTTGCCAAATGAGTCCTGAGAGACAGCCACCACTCTCAACCAGATAGATCAAATAATGGAGATGAAAGAAGTTTTGTCGCTTCTTTGTTATGCCAATGGGAGGAGTGAGAGCAGATCCTAAATTAATGCCAGCGGGCCAAACTTCAACGGATGCAATAGCTGTAACCACTCAGACATTTCCTGTTATTTCTTGACAAAAATAACTTCCCTTCCGAAGCCTTGTGAGCAAATTTAGCAGTACAGTGGGAGCAGCACAACAGTAAGTAACACTAGTAGTTTATCATTTGGTGCGGCCAATTCATTATCCATCTATAATGTCTACCTCAATATATTAAGGCAGATGTGAAACTATTTCATACCTAACGCCAGCAGACAAAGGCCCATGATGATCTCCTTGCTGGCCATCACCCCAGCGATGACCCTGTGTAGAACGCTGTTGTCGCTGACGAAAGTGACAAAGGCCTGGGCAAACTCGGCATAGCAGCCGATGTCCACGGGAATACAGCGGTGGAACACCGGGAGAGACTTGCTACAAACAGGAAAAGAGCAAGAACATGGCTTAAATTTTTTCTGATGATAGTCTGGGGTGCTCCTCGGAGCATCGGACTATAGCAGACCCTCATGTACTCGCAATTTTGTAGGTTTGAGCCCAACTCATGACCTGAGGTATGTCATCCCCTCTCTCTCCAATGCTGCCTGTCTCTCTCCATTGTTTACTGTTTAATAAAGCAGAAATGTAGTAAAAATAATCTTACAAAAATAGCAATCAACACTACTAATAATAAGATACCTATTCACCACCACAAACTGGAGAAACATTTGTCACTTCCAGTCCTGGTGCAAACATACTGTAGCTAACCACATCATGCTTTTACTAAACCCTTACCTGTGGAGTGGACACTCCCCGTTTGTGGAGTTTGAAAAAAATGTGGAAAGACTACAATACAATAAACTAATCAATGAATATGTAAACTAACATCTCCCAGCCATAAAATGCTGTTCTCAGAAGATACAATTGATTGCTTTCAAAACATTTTGCTTGTCAGGATGCAGCCTAATGGAGTTACCTCTGAGTAAAGTATCTTCTTTATCAATTAATATCTAATTAGCTGCCACAGGATATGCTTGATTACCTTGGTGGAACAGGGAGTTTGGGGCATTTACTGGATCTGTCTCCATGGCTTGGATATCTTGTGGGAGAAATGTCATAGGAACAGAGTTCAGATCCTATTAAAAAGGAGGAGAACTGAAAGTTAGATTCCAGCAGTGTTATGGGGCGAACTGAGGGAAGAGATTCAGCTTCATTACAAGGTTTTAAAACCTTGATAAATAACCAGTAAACCAATAACAACAAACATGAAAGCAATTATAACAATATTCCACTGAGACACATTCAGTGACACATTCAGATAATACACTAGATTAACTTTTCTCTAAAATATTTTCACCGGTGCAGTACTTCTCACTAGGGTTGTCAAAAGTATCGATACTATCGAAGTATCGAGATACCATCTTTTTTTTACCGAAAATATTACGTATTTTAAAAGTATCGAAAGTAGCTATTTAACCTATCAGAAGTCATAAATGCTCTTATAAACTCTAAAATGACTATATAGCTATGTGTCAGGGCAGCTGTCTGCTCGCTTGCCCCCCAGCTAGGAATCGAGCGTTGGAATATGACGTTATTGATAACAACCTATAGTGCGGAACTGTGTAAGCTGCATCGCATCTATGACACTGTGTGTCCTGGTTCTAATGCAAACAACCTTTCCTTTTCTGCATCGGATGCGCTGTGTGATTCAAAAGTTGTTTATTAAAACAACATTCTCCTACACTGAACAAAAATATAAACTCAACACTTTTGTTCTTGCTCCAATTTTTCATGAGCTGAAATCAAAGATCTAAGACTTTTTCTATGTACACAAAAGGCCTATTTCTCTCAATTTGTTTTCAC